>PVIU01010594.1:0-69242 GCA_004026605.1 Ondatra zibethicus | reverse complement strand
GATGGGGGTGGGCCTTGGACTTCCAACAGGGCAGGGCACCATGCCCTCTTTCAAGGAAGAAGGGGGAGGGAGGAGGGGTGGGGGGTAGTGGGAGGGGACCGGGAGAAGGGGAAGAAAGGAAAAAAAAATTTTTTTTTATCTTTAATTATGTTCTTGAATGGAAAAAATAAAACAAAACAATGTATGGAAAAAAAAATTCATCAGACCTGGAACTGGCCCATCTCACAGTGCTTCCTGTGGGCCTCTGTCGGGAGACAGAAGGCAAGCACTTAATCTCATTTGTAGATTGATAACTTTTGGTTAAAGAGCGGTACACTTGCATACTCAGACAGGATAGAGCTCAATTTTTGTTCCAACATTCAAGATTACCCCCAATCAGATCCCAAGATATTTAAGTCCACTGCAGAGAAGAATTATGAAATGGAAAAGAAAATTGTCATGAATGTGCATGGACGTAACAGGCGGCGGCTCCTCACGTACAACTGTCAGATCCACAGTGCAAGCGTTCCTACATTTCTAAGTCACTGCAAGTGACAGGGATTAGATAAACAAACAAAGAGATTTTTAAAAGTAACCAAATTTAACAAAACCATCTTCAACCAGGTTTTTATCTTCAGCTAGAAATTACAGCTTTTGTTTTGTTGTGCAGAGGAACCCCATAGCTTCTGCCTTCAGGGACTCCCTATCAAGAGGTGCAGACAGACCATTCTGAAACAGGGCTTATCATCCCAGGAAGCTTTGGGCCCACCTGTGATATAAGGGAAGCTCCAAATATGGAGCCTCTCTGAAGCGATAGGGACCATTTTTCTCATTGCCCCATTAATCTGCGGCGACATCGTCTATATAGGGATAGGCAGGTTACAGTGCGCACAGCTGCCCAGCCACCCCGCCACCCAAGGAGTCTCTGGCCCCAAATGTGCATGGGCTGATGTTTGGGATACCCACTGCCATTCTCAGGGAACACCCTCCCAGCCTTGCGGAATCCCCGGGCAGCTTTACTTCCCATTTTCCTTGATGAACAGCCAACCAATAGGTGAATGGAGAAGAATGTGCGTGAAATAAAAGGCAGGAAGCAAGCATAATGCAAAACCCAGGAGAAACGCAGCTTGAAAGCTCCCAATCAGGAAGAAGAAAAGTCCAATGTAGAATCCGCTGTGTGCCATGCAAGAGCATAGCAGCAAAAGCACGGGAAGGTTCTTTAAAACAAAACAAAACAGGTCAAGAGACCAACACGTGGTGGCTCACAGCAGTAACGCTAGATCTTGTGAAGCGGTGGCAGAGGTCTGAAGCTCACGGTCATTTTGAGCTATAAACTGAGTCTGAGGCTAGCCAAGCCTTCGTGAGACCCTGTCTCAAAATAAATAAATATACAACAACAGCAAGAGAAGAATGAAGGCCTCTTGCCCTTCTGGAAGGAACATCCACCTGCCACACTGCTTGTCAGTGCTCAGAGGCAGCCAGGATGTCAAGGCCTCTTTTGTCACTACATGGGTTTACTTCAGATCCCCTCATCTAGATGCCAGCACCCAGTGTTTCAACTGGGCTTTTACTGTATCAAAGTCTTTACAAATGAACCAAGCTGTTTCTTTTGTAGACTTCCAGCCAATTCTCTTGTTCTGGGCCATGCCTAGATTCTACTTTAAAATGCACCTAGTATTTTCTATTCTTAAGATTTTCTAGCTCCTTAGAACAATTAAAGATCATAATTAATGAGTTACAAAGTCAAGTTTATCCCTATGTAGGGCCCATTTAAACTAAAACAAAGAATTGGTTTTACAAAGTCACACAGGTATGATGTAATATATAAAGATTAAACCAACATTCTCGGAATTCAGGGACGACGCTGAAAATGAGAAGAAGCCCACATCTGAAAGCCTGTGTTGAGTTTTGGTTTGTACCATTAGTATTGTTAGTATCTAGAACTGACAATGGGATTAACTGGAGGACATTCCTCACACTAAAGATTGATGTCTGTGTATATTTGCTTTTGAGTACGTGCCTGCCTGAGAGTGATATCAAACATTCTGATTTTTCACCCCACCCATAGTAGGTAGTATTGATAAAATTCCACCATCTAAATTTCATCCTCACGCACTGTGTTTCTATATGTGTAGAGACACGGGTTCTGACATAGTACTATAAACTGTTTATTCCCCAGTGCTGAGATTTCTAGCAATAGATATATTTATGAAATTGCAGCAACCATGAAGACCTTGGCTATTCTCCAAAAGAACTGAGGAAGACAAGCAGTTCACAGCACCAAAACCTATTTCCAGTGTATTAAAATCTAAAATATTGAATTTGGGGCAAGCAATTTGTTCACACACCCAAACATTTCATCTTAAGATTGAATATACAGAGTGAATTACTCTGTCCCCTCCTTTCAAGTCATTATAAATTATTTTCATCAGATTATAGCCAATAAAAATAATTGAATTGAAGGAAGAACTTCTTTTCTATAGGGAAAAAAGTGAGGTATGTAGAAGGGAGGGAAGGAGGAAGTTCCCATGAAGTGGTAGAGTTAACTGTGGCAAGATGAAGACACCATAGGCTGCTGAGACAACAAACGTGCTTCTCCCGAGAGACCTGCTAATTACAGCAGGAAACATCGAACTTGAAACAAGCAGAAACCCCTCAAGTGAGGGAGCAAAGCTATCATAAGTGAGACAAGAGGATATTGTGAACCCCTGGAAGGGCAAATATATTGCATGAAAAGTAATGTTTCAAGTTAGCAAGCTTTTGTTTGTTAGATATAACTGCTCATTTCCAAGGTGGTCACTGAAAAGGACATGAAAGCCTAAAAGAATGAAAGAAATGAAACAAGAAAAACAGGATGAAAAAGTGAATATTTAAGAGGAAATGTAAATGACAAAATATGCTAGAAATAAACTCAAAACAGTAACTGTATCAATAGAAATGAAGTAATTTTAAATTAATAGTATTTTAAAATCAAGTTAAAGGACATGCATCCTTAAAAAATCTAATTTAATAGGGAAAAATAAGATTGGGTATATAAAAAGTAAACAAGTCAAAGCCTAACCAAAATGAGGTATAAGACCTCATGAACCAACTTCACAATAATAAGAGCAATTAGCTACAAAGAATCACAGGAAAATGTTGAACATTAATCCAGAAGAAAGATAATTCAAGCTGCAAACTTAACCATGAGTATTAACACGGTTGAAAATTTAAATGTCATTGTAATACAGCTATGCAAATAAAATATGAAAATGTATGCTTTGGGTTCTAACAAACATGTTTTAAATGGGTAGATGGATATAAAGGCCCAGCAATAAAGAACACATTTGATAGGCTTGATTTAATAAGTATCTGAAGTCCCAAATAGGCCACATTTCACACCAACAAAAAACACTGTAGAATGATGGGTCATAAAATCTGTCTCAACCATCAAAAGGATCAGGACATATCATTCTATTTCCCCAATAGCTATGCAAATTAAACTATACTTAGAAATTCTGAAATTCACCTGACTCAGCTGTTCAAAAGAAATCACCTAATATGAACTGCATTGAAAGCAATAATACTTCATCTCGAGCCACATGGGATGGCATAGAAAAATTTACAACTGTATGTTCTAGGACATGGGAAGTCTGTCTATCCATCTCCTTTTTTCTCCACAGAGCCTATTTAAACCATGCATAAAACATTGGTATTTATCTTGAGCTCTTGTGAAAACGAAAGCTCAGAGGCCCTTGTCCTATGTTACAGGGAGTCAGTAGCTTGTCTCCCTGGAAACAAGTTTGATAGTTGGGCTATCTATATTCAAGTTGGGTTTAAAGGATGAATAGACATTAAGACTGGAGTGTTTATGTGGGTTGGCCCTGAGGAATGGAAGAGGTAGTCATTCAAAGACTATGTGCAAAGCCCCGAGACATGCAATGGTTCAGAGCTGCAAGTCCTAGGGAAATGGACAATGCAGCAAGCAGTAGATGAGAGAAGCAATTGGCAGATCTGTGAGGAGATCTACATTATCAGCCTAAGGCTCTAAGTTCATTCTGGGACTCATGTCATTGGAGAGGGGTCTCCACAGCATTTTCTGTGGGATTTAGGTCCAGTTGTGCTGAGAAGTTTTACCATCCACAAGCTGTTTAGCAAGAAGAAAGAGGTCAGTTGGGCGGTGGTGCCACACGCCTTTAATCCCAGCACTTGGGAGGCAGAGGCAGGCAGATCTCCGGGAGTTCAAGGCCAGCCTGGTCTATAGAGTGAGTTCCAGGCAGGCTCTAAAGCTACACAGAGAAACCCTATCTCAAAAAACAAACAAATAAATAAAAAACAAAAGAAAATAAAGAAAAGAAAGAGGTTCACTTGTTGCTCATAGTAGAAATTTCATAAGAACTTGAAGGAACGGATATGAAACCCCTCAGGCTGCAGAACAGGTCAAATTCACAAGAGCTCCACTGCAGCAAACCGACTCCCGTTCATATAGACTGTGGATGCTAACACAGATTTTTATTTGCATTCACGCTGGTTTGGTTTTATAATCACATAACAGCTATTAGCAGAGGAGACTGTATATAGTTTTACATTTACATATATTAAAAATAATATAATAAAGATGATAATACAAACTAGGCATAATAAAGTAAACTTTATTATTAGTGTCAGGAAGTATGTATTTCATATTTGAAAGTCATGTGGTATCTTCTCCCAAACAGAGGAACTGGCATGGCTATAGCGCAACAAGTTTTCATTTGCAGGTAGCCTGGCCAAAAGACTACAGTCTATAGAGGTCTTCTCTGAGCCATGGATGCCCAGACCAACCAGAGGTGAGCAATGACCTGTAGGGAGGATAAAGCTTGAGTTTAACATGGCAGGCTGGAAATAGAAAGGGCAAGTTTCCTATTGAATCTGATTCTGGAGCCTGAAAGACTCTACCTTAAACAGTAGAATAAGATATGTATTTTAGAAGCTCATGCCAACCCCTCTGCCCACAGAACACAAATATGATGAGAAAGAAGATGGCCAGGGAGAGAAGCCAGCCTTCCACCAAAACTTTCCAGAGAGGTAGGAAAAGACAGCAATAACAAAGAGGAAAATTGACATGTAGACAGCCCTAGATATGGGTAACAGATATAATGGGTGCTACCCAGCCCTGAAGTACTGCAATGTCTGGACGTGGCTTGCATGCCTGTTGTGCAGACATGCCTAGGGGCTTACCATACTCAGTGAAGATACAGCTGGGTCAAGTTTAAAGTCAGACAAAGATAGGAGAAAGGCTCCCGTGACCTGTGTTTCAAAGCTTATGTCAAAAGATATCCATGAGCAGGAAGAGACAGCAGATGAGAGAAGACACAGGGGTAGTTTAGGGACTGAGATCACTAAGGAGCTGGGATAGGGTGGCAGACATAGCAGGGAGGGGCCAGCCTTGAGCAGGAGGGCTGCTGCCACTGCACACACGTGTGCAGAAGGAATGGGTACACAGTTGTCTTGTGGGGTGGGGAAAGTTCACGTTCTTTACTTTTTATGACTTTATCAACGAAGAGGAGATGGATTTTTTAAAACAAGAAAACTGTCTGGGGACTAGTGAAAGTTGAAAAAGCCAGGTTTCTGTTTGAAAGTCCAACTGTCACCTTTGTAAAGTGTATTTTCCCAGTCCATGAAGATCAGTGGTATCTTCTAATGCAGGGGACGAACACACAGGCTGGGAATGTGGCAGACTACACCACGTGGTCTCTGTTTGACATCTTCCAGAAACTCTCTCCCCTCACCCAGGTTATTATATTCAGTTTCTTTCTGACTTCCCACGAGGAAGAGTTCTTTTCTCACTGACAGGCAAATGGCACCACCCTCTGAAGGCCCCATCACACTAAGTGACCATGAAAGCATCACACTCAAGGACTGTCTCTCCAGACACAGGCATTAAGAGGGCAACCCAGACTTCATTTCAACTATTGGCATTTTATTCACGGAAAAAATGTCCCTGAAGAGCTGACATGAATTCCTCCGATTTTAAACAAAATACCTGGGACTGGTGAGCTGTGCTGCTTCG
The DNA here is from genome assembly GCA_004026605.1 of Ondatra zibethicus. NCBI lineage: Eukaryota > Metazoa > Chordata > Mammalia > Rodentia > Cricetidae > Ondatra > Ondatra zibethicus. Next base: position 63,232 of record PVIU01010594.1, on the reverse strand, counting down.
TGCTTGGAGTGCAAGCATAGGAGGGACCGTTTCACAGATCTGCGGGCGTGGCTCAGTTTACAGGACATTCATATACAAACCTACCAGTAAGATGAGGCGTCTAAGGCTCCCGATGATGGCCTCTATGGCTGCAAAGATTCCATGTCAGCTCCCTTTCCTATTTCTTACCTTCGCCACCCTTTGCCATCACTGCTCGGTATCAACCTCCTCCCCTACTCCTGACTATCCCTGCTCCTTGCTGCTCCCACTCCCCATGAGCAAGGCTGTTTCCCTGGCTGCCCCTGCCTGCACATCTGCCCCAAGCTCTTTAGCTCATATGAATCATTCTCAACCCCTCTGGGTTCTTCCAACATTTCACCCTTTGACTCAATTCTCTCGGCTTCATCCCGCCTCCACGGTCTCTCTACAACCAATGGTCACACTGGAATCTGTTTCCTGCAAAGGAGGTTGAAGTCCACCTCTTAAGGACGGGTGGCATGGCACAATGTTAAAAAAAAAAAAAGATTTTGCTTCTACTTCAACCCAATAATGGCTAGGCACGTCTTTAAGGAAGAAAAGCCATTCCACTGTGATTCCATAATTCCTCCCTTGTTCTTTGTATTCAGTAAAGCCTTTCAGACACTTTTTTTAAAGACAAGGTCTCACTACATATCCCGGCTGACCTCAAACTTAGGGCAACCCTCCTCTACTGCCTCAGCCTCACCAGTAACAGGTTCACAGGCATGGACTACTAACCTACTATTTAAACTCTATTAATACAGATCTATAAGAAGATTGAAAACCAAACCAACCCAAGGCTCCTGAACTTCATGTGTCAGGGTCAGGGGGTCTTTTTATTTGCCTGTCTCCTCTCAACACACCCTCCACATCTGTGAAGATGGACAGACAGCTCTGCCTGTGGAGAGCAAGTTCTGCTGGCCACTCTCGAAATTTTGGTAAACATCTTTAGGTCACAACGTCACAATCATCACCACCACCACAACTCAGCAACAGGACAGGTGATCAAGACTTGCCAACCAAACCGTGATGGCAGTGGAGGCTCTCAAACTATTGTCTGGCACACCCTGTCTGGCCCTATGGGTACCCACAGCATCAAAGTTGCTGAGAATAAACCTTTCTTTCTATGTTCTCATTTTCCCACAAGTGTACTGCTCAGTTTTGGGATATGAGTTACAACAGCAGCTTTGAGCAGAAGCAGAGCCATGAGCTCAGCTCCATTCTACAAAACCAAACACTACAAAGCTTGCAAAAGCCAAGTGGAAAATGCTATCCAGTTTTTTGTTTGGGGAAAATTATTTTGTCCTTTAAAACAATCTTACTAGCACGAAGTTATTTTAGATGAAGCAATGGGTGGGAAAATGGGTGACATGTTTCCCATGTTCCCTTGGGTCCAAGCTGAGCACTCACAATTAATTCTCTCCTCAAGCCCAAAGAGCCTTAAGAGTTGCTATGAGTGAGTGACTATACAGGAAACTGAATTAAATTTGAGTTTCAGACAAACAACAAATACACCTTTATTTCATGTGTATTTGCTACATAATTGTTGGGACATTCTTAAGAGTTAGAGCTTCATTATGTTAAAAATAGGTGTTGTCCAACATTCAACATTAATCGTGTACCCCAGATTTTATCTTAACAATTAAAGAACTGACTACTTCCAACTGGGTTTATAGGAATGAGCGAGAGGAGGAAAGCCTCGTGAGCAGGTTGCATCTAACCTTGGCAGAGAAACATCTTTTTAAATTTGGATTCAGACTCAGAATCAGCTTTAAGTCTCAGTTCTCCAATCTGAAAAATAAGAGTGTGTGGCCAAAGCATCACATAAGCCTTCAATGAGAAACCTGGAGAGCAATAACGATAGGGATAATATCCGAGGAATGGCCTTGCATTTTCAAGGATGCTCATGTATGATGCTCAATGGTCACCATGATTAATTTATACTATTTATGACAAGAAAGAGAAATCAATGAGCAAAAGCTAGCACTTTCTATTCATCTTTGGCCTCATCAAGAACTATCAGGTAGGTGTAGCTTAGCAACTGAATAGAGGGAAGGAATTTTCTCTGCAATTTTGGTCTGTTTTCTCTACCATATAAATCAGTTTAAAACATCTTGCCCATCTTGAACCCGCCTCCCCATTATTTTAATGTGAAAAAAAGGATGAGATTCAAGGCAACTAATTCAATTGCTTTCTCAAGATCCAGGCTCCTGAAGTGTTGCCCCAGTCCATTTCTGACCTCTTGAACTCACAGAGGGGAAATTAAGGCAGAGAACCTAGCCATTCAAACCATTGTCGATTTAAGACATGGTAAAATTTAATCTTTGTAGCTCCCTAAGGCAAATAAGTATAAGCCAAATATCCAGAGTTACCTGATGAAGAATGGTTTGCTTCAAAAGACTGAAAATGACCTTAAACACAAAGTGTCTGAGACACTCTGGGCCATAGGATGACATGGAAGAGACAAGCTGAGTGCTAAGAAATGTCACGCAGATCACTGGATTCAAGGACTCCTTGACCTAACCATTCTACGGAACTTCATGGTGGACGTAACCACATCTTCCTCAGGATTGTTTTTAATACACAGTTAGCTGTGTGTAACATGAGGGCATGGTTGATTTCTGTCCTCCCACCAGGTCCCACAGTCATTAGGTCCCAAAGAAAATCACACAGAGGTCTCCATAAGATATAAAACTGATTGGCCCATTAGCTCAGGCTTCTTATTAGCTCTTGTAGCTTATATTGACCCATTATTTTTATCTATGTTAGCCACATGGCTCAGTACCTTTTTCAGCAGGGCAGGTCACATCCTGCTTCTTCAGTGGTCTGGGTAGGAGTGCAGAAAGAGCTTCCTTCTTCCCAGAATACTCCTGTTCTTCTGGCCCCACCTTTACTTCCTGTCTGGTTGTCCCACCTATACTTCCTGCCTGGCCAATCAGCGTTTATTTAAAACATGATTGACAGAATACAGACAATTTTCCCACACCAGCTGTGGATTGTGGAGTGTTTTTTATTTCTTACTATTATTGACTAGCTCAAGCAAATCAAAAAGGAATTAGAGGGTCCTTGTTGGTTTGCAGTAAGACACTCATGTGGAGGTCAAAAGACAATTTGAGGAAGTGGGTTCTTTTCTCCCACCATGTGGAGCCTGGGTATTGTACTTTGTCTTCTGAGTCATCTTGCTGGACCAATAATTAGCTCTTCCTGGGTAGTGTCCTGAGTATTCAACCTATAGTGCCTCACCCCAGCAGGACACTGAGAGCCCCTCACTGTCCACATGCCATGAACAGAGGGGGTAGCCTAGCCCATCCCGACAAATTATTTATTTTTCATACTTGAAAATTCCACTAGTAGAAAACTTCAAATAACTATAGGGAACAGGATTCAAATCTATGGAAGAATAAAGAATCTTAAATAATATACTTATTCACAAATTCCCTGGAGAAGCTTGGTTATGAAAGCTACTTCTAGTCTTCATCTGGAAGATTGGGATCCTTATGGGAGAGGTATTAATTTTTCTCTTTATTGCTTATAATGAGTCTTGTGTCCTATGAGTGATATAAAGGGGCTAAGTTCTGGAAGCTGAGAAATATGAACACATGCAGCCTCTGCAAGGCAGACCAAGGGTGTTTATCATAAATCTAGAGAATAAGTATTCATTCTACTTTATGGAAGACAAAGGTCAGGCCAGAAAAGGTCACAGATGCTGGAGGTCAAGTACAGATGTCAAATCTGCTCATGAGGCCCATTCATCGCTCGCTTGTTTTTTCTCTTCTCTCTACACCTACTCCCCACATCCTTGCCTACTCTATCGTTCTGGCTGCCACCCGTTTTCAAATTTGCCAGGCACACACCTGCCCAGGGCTCTTACCTTGTATCTTCCCCCATCCAAGTGCTAACAAAGTCAGATTCTGCTTAGCGTCTGGAATCTAAAGAGAAGAGCGTGTTCAAGGTGATGTAGCCATAAACCATGCTTCTTGTCCACGCCTGAAATGTAGACTCAGCCTTCCCGCTTCCTTTGTTTCCTAAACAGGTATTACTTCTCTGAGATGCTCCAAGGCCAATTATTTGGAATGACATCCCCCGGCCCTCTTTTTCCCCCAATCCATCCTTCTGAATTAAAATCAGTGAACTGCAGATACCACATCCTAAATCTTACATGCCTTGCATGCTTCACTCAGAGTAGCTTGCTTATACAAACACATTCAATCAGTGTTGCTTGTGTTTCCTGCCAGGAATATAGTTCTCAAAGCTGAATGGAATCAGAATCACCAGGAGAAACTCTAATTAGATCCCTGCTTCCCCCTCATGGAACCTGACAAAGACTGCTTTAAGGGAGTTGGCCAGCCAGCCGTTCCTCGCAGCCTTGCTACGGGACACTAGTTTGGATTGGATTCTCATTGTTCTAAGGACCATTTCACGGTGCCTAGGCCTTGCATCTCTGGGCTGGACACTGGGGCAGAAAGGTTGTGGAGGTTTTGTTTGCTTGTTGCTATTTAAGTGGCACAATCGCAAAACCTCTAACCCTGTTGAACACTCAGCTCAGCGAATAGCAACCAAACACGGGTGAGTAGCCCATACCAAACAGTTTGCCAGGGGGTACTGGTGCTTGGATGACACTCACCCCATGCCACAGAAACTGCCAAATTCAAGTCTTTTCCTATTTATTTGGCCTTCTGTCATATAATTCCCACTTTTCCAAATGGAATCTCGCTGTGTCTCTCTTTCTGTCTGTCTCTGTCTCTTTCTCTCTCCCTTCTTCTCTTCCTCACTCGTGTGTGTGTGTGTGTGTGTGTGTGTGTGTGTGTGTGTGACTCACTGTAGCCCAAGTTGGCCTTGATAGTCCTCCTACCATAGCCTAGTGGTGCTTGGCTTACAGGTACACCAGCCCCACCCTCTGTTTTTCCATGGGGTCCTTCGAGTTAGTCTCACACAGATGAGAGTCTGCATGCCCTGGCTGCACTTGTGCTTCTGTGACCACGCCCCTGGCACCTGTTCTCGTTCAGATAAAACCTTCCAGGTGCTGCCAATGACCTCTTTTGACATTCTATTCTGAAGCAATAATCAAGTTAGTTTTTTTTTTAAATCCTGTGCTCTATGCCAGCCATAAAACAGTTGATCTCCATAAATCAAGCATGTCTGATGGTTTAGATTCAATTGCCCCATTTAAGACAGGCACTTAATGAAGAGCTGGAGAAGGGCGCATTTAACAGCCACCTCTGTGACACTCCATCTTCCAGATCTCCCTTTCCCCGTGTAGAATCATCAGTGTGTTATTGATTTCTAGTTACAGGGAGACTCTATTGTTTTCTGATGTGTGTATACTCCACTCAACCATCCTGCAGACTTTAGTGGCGATGTTAGGTTTGCTGTCCTGCAAACCAGACTTCCTCAGTGAATTCAGTAAGGTGGGGAATCTGTGGTGCTTCACAGCCCAACCCATCTCAGGAAACTGTGAGCCACCGTCTTCCTTGTCTCAAAGCAATGAATATCAACATAGGAAATATGAAAATGCCGGGAAAGGAAGATGATTCGCTCTGTGGGGAACAGTGCTAGGGGAGGTATATTTTATATATTATAGAATTATCTACTTAACTATACAATTCAATGATCTTAGTATATTCATAGCTGTGAAGCTATCAGACTCATCCAGCTGTAGGGCATTTTCATCCTCTCCAGAGACACCTCACCTACCCTCAGCCTCGGTCAAACCATAATCAAGTTCCTGATTTACCTATAGACTAGCCCTTTCTGAGAATTCCAGAGAAATGCAACCCTGCAATGTCTTTTGTGTCTGGCTACTTTCACCTACCAGGATGTTTGAGGGTCACCCGCGTCCCAGACCACCAGCATTTTTTCCTTCCTCACTGCCAAACAGCGTTCATTGCATGGATGCCCTGTCGTTTGACTACTGAGAAGTGAGAGCCTTTGATTTTATTTGACCACTATATATCATGCTGCCATAAACAGTGGTGAAGCCTTGCTGGGGACATGTTTTCATTTCTCTTGGTCACAGAGTCCTTGAAGTAGACGTTCTATGACATATGGTAAATCTGGTAATATGGTAACATTTTAAAGAAATACCAAACTGTTTTTGAAAGTGCTTCTACTGTATTAAAGTCCTGCTGGCAGTGCATTAAGGTCCCAACTTCTCCACATCTTTTCCCAATATCTGCTATTGCTTCTTGTTGACCCGAGTTATGCATAGCTCCTTCTTAGGGCTGAATATAAGCGCTCCCAGGCTTTTAGCACATATGTAAAAATATTCCCAGCAGGAGGAGTGTGTGGTAGAGGGAGGACCAGAAAGGAGATACAGGCCTGAGCAGGAACAATCAGATACATTTTGATAGATATATGAAATTCTCAAAGATTAAAAAAAAGTGTTTTTTAAAATCTCAACCAGCATTACTTAGGACATGTTCTTTTCTCTGTCATACTCTTTAAATATTTACTGTTAACCTGAGCTGGGGGTGTAGATCAGTGGTAGAACATTCACTAGGCATGTGTGAGGCACTGAGTTTGAACTGTGGGACAGAAGGAAGAGAGGGAGGGAGGGAGGGAAGTAGGGAGGGAGGGTGGAGGGAGGGAGGGACGGAGGAAGAATGAAGAATGCCAGTCATTCAGTTATTATTACCATAGCAAGATCTCTGACTGGAGAAATTGTTCAGTGGTTAGAGACACGTATTTCTCTTTCAGGGTATTTAAGTTTAGTTCCCAACATACCAAGATCTCAATCATAATTTACCAATAAAACGGGCTTAAAAAATCAGACTTGAAAAGGTTATAATTAGGCCTATAAAAACACAGAAAACTGATGGTAAACCTGAAGCTGTGTGACACAAAACTCCAAAACTCCAGTTCAAGAGGCATTAATGGCAATACAAGACATATCTGAACAGCAAACACACTACATATCTAACCGTAGCCGAGGCAGTTCCCTCAGGGCCTCAAAAGTGGACCAGGTAATATGAAATCTGACTGATTATAGGGCTACACATTTCCCTTTGAAGAAGCTACACTGGCCTTCTACAGAACACTTACTCCTTGACATTTTATCTTCAAACATCAAATCTCACCAATGTAGTTTTGATCGGGATTCAATCAGCAAGATATTCATGACAATCAGAAGTCAAATGGAACATCTTTCGTAGCAATGAGAATGCTGAATGATTCATATTAATCATACAGAAGCACTTTCTACCACCCAAAGGTATAAATTCTGCCAACAGCAGCTGTTCATGTGTGAGTACTCAGAAACAATTATCTTGTCACCGGTTTCTGAATTCCCAAATAATCCTACTGCTGGAGGTGCTGGGGGAAGGCTGCCCCGGGCAGGAGGCAGCTCTGCACGGCTGACCATCAAGCTTCAGCTAACTGGCTTTTGGGGCCACAACTTCTAACCACCAACCATTCTTTTGCCAGTCCATGATGCCACCTGACTGTCGCCTGCCACCCTGTTCAGCAAGGCTCAGTTCTTGCCTCTATCCCAGCATCTCAATCCAGTCTTACAAGGCTCACTGCTTCCCCTCAGAGTCATTCTTCACCATTTGACAGGGGCGATTTTGCTAATGAATGCTCAGTTCCCTGTTGCATTTTTTGAGTGTTACACTCTTGCCTCCTGAGTCTAGCAGCATCAGCATTCCTGAGAGCTATTTAGAAATGCAGAGTCCTAGGCCTTGCTCGGACTGCTCATCAGAGTCTGCGTTTGAATCTGTCAGAATGATTTCAAGGCACTAGGTCATTAGACTTCCATACACCCTATCCAGACTCAGTTTGCCGACCTGAGCATCTCCCCTGTCAGAAGGAGCAGCCAGACAATCTGATGCTAAAACCACTTACTATCGCCTCCCTAGACAGTTTGCTTCCAACTGTCTCTGAACAGACCACACAAGGTAACTCTATGGCGTAAGACCAAGGCTGACATGAGAACTGGGCATGCCTACTGTTATGGGAGATGTGTCTCCCAAATTCATGAAGAGTATTTTCCATGGCAATAGTGTGTGGAGAAGGGGGCTTTCGAGAGATGTTTAGGTCATGAAAGTACCCATGGAAAAGTATTGCTGTGATTGGGTTGCTCCTTCCCTTTTACCCTCTGCATTTGAGGAAACAACAAAGAGCAAGAGGTTCCCAGCAGATACCACTGGCTTGGCTTTGGCCTTCCTAGCCTTCAAACTCTGAGAAATATATAAATCTATATGCTTCCTAAATTACCCAGGCTCTGTCACAGCAGCGTAGGTCAGACTGACACAACAGTATTCCAAGAAAAACCTCCCAGCCCAAAGTTCAGAACCCAGGTATTATCACTACCGCATCCCACTGGGTCACCCACCTAAACTAAGTCAGTTGTCGGGGCATCAAGTCCTGTAACCAACAGAATCTTCGCTTGCAGGGATATTTGCCACCTTTTGACTCAAGCTCATAATACTTCAGATAAAACCCGTGTTAAAGGTTGCACTAACTGCCCTAGCTTCATTTCTGCTGCTGGACAAACACCCCAGGAAAAAAGAAGCATAAGAGAGAGAAGAGTGTATGTGGCTTACAGTTCTAGGTTGCAGTCCATCATTTCAGGGAGGTCGAGGCCAGAACTCATCAAGCTAGCGCATCATGTCCATAGTCAAGGGCACAGAGAGAACGTACACACACTTTCTTGCTTGCTGTTAGTATTCAGCTTGTCTTCTCATCTTTTAAACAATCCAGAGGAGTCAGGCTACCCAGAAGGGCTTGGTATGCCGACCTGAATTAGCAATCAAGACAACCCTAAGGGTATATCCACAGGTCAGCCTGATCTAGATAATCCCCCATAACTGTCTCTTCCAAAGCAAGTTTAGGTTATGTCAACCTGACCATTACAACTAAGATGCACACTAACTACAAAGTAATTTCATGAACTGAACTCTGGTTAATATTACACACACGGAAAAACTGGTGGGGTCCAATGGGAGACAAATAGTAATCAACCTTCAGCAGGTCTCAACCTCTGCCATTTCTGTTGTGCCATTCATTAGGCACTGACTGTTTACCACATTTCATTTTCTATTCCTTCCCCACAGTGATGGAAAACTCATTGGTACAAAGCTGCTGTGCCCTGATTTAGGTATTCTGTCCAACATTTCCAATAAAAGTCTTCCATGACATATATCCGTAAAGAGAGGGCTTTGGATATGAATATATGAGGTGTGGCCAAGATGAGGGTATGCCTTTATTCACATAGATCTCTATTAACAAAATTCTAGCAGTGTGGCAATGGCTGGGGACAAACACCTTTGCCCCTCTAAGGGAACACAGACCATCAGAGTAAGAGAAGTAGATCCCACAGAGTCATCTAATAAGATACAATCAGGCTTCAATATCCTGGCCTACTTACATTTGTATATAACCACCAAAACCACACTCGGCACCATTATGAGCATCTGTGGACACAAGCCTAGCCGTGAAGAAGCTGGGCTGTCGATGGCTTATATTAAGTGAGGTCTATTGGGTAAGGTGACAGTCTGCCTCTGTGTTTCAGATCTTAGGTTGTCCACAGGTGTCACTGCACGCACTTTCACTGTGATGCTGTGGTGATGGCTCTGTTTAGCTCAGATGCTATCTGGGGTTTCTACACACAAACAAACTGTGATTCATCTTACAAATGACATATCCCATATGATGTCAGTTTCTTCAAAGAATGAGCTGTATAGACTGGTATTGGCCACAAGCTTGTTTTGAATTAGTGTATGACCAATAAGGTGTCTTTATCAGAAGGATAAATAAAACAAGACTGTACATTGATCAGTTGATTTAAAGTCGACCTCTATCTATAGGCACCTAACCTTGCATTTCCTCTAGGAATAGTCACTCAATATTTGCTAATTCAGTATTCTTGGCAAGTTTATAGAACTTCACTCTCATGAACAACTAAAAGTATTGTGCAGCAAAATTACATCAAGCTCCTGGGGCAATTGTTTCTTTTGCTGCACCCTCCCTAATTACAACCATTTTCATTTCTCCATGAGCGTATAATGTCCATATACAGAAAGGTTGACTCTGAGGGCAAAAATCAAAGGGAAGCAGGAACCACAGGTGTTCAGTGCCAGTCTGATCAGAGTGAGCAGTAAGGAAGTGTGACCTCGAAAGTGAAGTGAATTCTTCCTTCTTCCTGTAAGTGCCCACAGGTACAGACAGACATGCTTAGACACACGTTTATGATAATCGGCAAGGTCACACGGAGGCCTCGTTCTCCTTTCTGAGCAGCCCTCTAGGACAATCTGAACTAAAAGACAATCAATCATGGAAACAGATGGGACACAGAATGCGCTTCTGTGTTGCAATTAGTTAGAGGGGGAGATGGAGAAAGTGAAACTCATTACGCCAACAAGCAGAAGCCTCGCCAGCAGCAAGAAGACCTTGTGGTCACGCACAGCTGTAAACTGCAGAGCAAACACACCGCTCTCAGGAGAGAAGAAGCTAGAGCTGATAAACACATCTGGATGCTTTTCAGATGCTCCAGCCCAAACAAGGAGACACATTCAGTTGTCTACAAACACGAACCAAGATGTCCACAGACTTAAGAACACTGAGTCCATGGCCCATCAGCAGTCACTGATCCTGTATCAAAGGACAATTAAATAAGAGATAGCATTTCAACGTGACTGATTAAAGACCTCTAGCCTAGAGTGTAGATTACTGCCTTTTTGTGTTTACAGTAAACCCAACTCCTAATGATGGAGCGTGGCTCTGAAATTCCAAGTGGGTTACAGATAGGCTAACCATGCTCAAAGAAAGTGGCTGTGGGTCCCTCCTGACCTATACAGAGGCCAGATCTGCATCTTAAGAATGGGATACTGTCAGCCACTCTCACTGTAGTCCCCAGCGCATTGCACGATAGCCCCTAGGAGCCTGTAGGGATCCTAAGCCGGAAAGTATGAACTTGAACTTAGATTTCAACAAGACCACCACGGACACCTGCAATGAAGGCTGCCAATACCTGTAGAATGATTTGAACCAGACCACTGAGTCCAAGGCCACAAACAGTACGTTCTCAGCTGGAAATTTTCATGAGATTTGGGAGTTCATGAGGGACTCTGTTCCTCCAAACAATTGCCCAGGCTAGGCTTTGGAGTCAGATCTGCGTGATCCCTAAAGAGAAGTGAGAATGTAAAGAGTAACCTGGAAGACTAAGACTTCAGTGAACCGTCTCCTTCAAGATTTAGTCTTCCAATCGAGGGTGTATGATACAATTGCGTTTTTAAGATGAGCAGGATAAAACAAATGAACAAAAGCGACAACAGAAAAAAATCCTAGGAGACCCTTGGCTTCTTTATCTCAGTCTTTTCAAGGCCAAGGACGGCCACTACAACTGCAGCTATGTCAAAGCCATCAGACTTCTGGCTTTACCCTCAGATTGGGATACAACGGCAGCAGCATGTAAGCAGGGGGTGGAAGGTGCTAAGAAATTTAGAAATGTGGTTTCTACTCCAGCTCTCTTGAGCTGTGATCCCTGACGATTTCCTCACATGGTCCACTTTGAGAAACCCTCATACGGGAGACACTGCATCCTGGGTACAAACACAACAGCTTAACCATTCCGTTAAGCCTTTGAGTGTTTTATGATTTTCTTGACTTCCATGCTTTTGTGTTTTTGTTTTTTAACCACAGAACAAGACAAAACTCAGTGTCACAGCTACAGATTCAAGAACTGGGTAGAAGGGATTCCCTTTGGGGAGCAGACAGTGCCCTTGCTGCCCTCAAAGGAAGCCCTGACCTGGCTCAAGGAACAGAAGGCACTTTGTCGTCTCCAGGGATGCTACCGCAGTTAGATGATGACATCTGCACACAACCAGTGTCGGCAGGCTGTACCTTGGACAGCTTGCACCAACACACCTCAGCATCCCTAATGCTCGCAGTGCCTGTTTCCCCTTGCAAAAGATTCTACTGTTTTATGATGGTGGCTCGTATAAGAAACTCTGACTCATGCTGGCTTGTTTGGCCTGTAAGAAATGTCACATTCTCTTCTAAATAATGTTGTCATGCTTTCTACCTTAACATCAGTTTCCAGTAACATAAATACACACAACCTGTTTTCCAGGTTTAGAGTACCAGAACTGCATACCAGTTTGCCTGGTAATAACTAAAAGTCACAAAGCATGTATTAAAGTCCAGGTTTGTCTTAGACACTCAGTAAACATCAACTTATTTAATCTATATGACAACCCAAAGTAGCAACTATGAATGGATCCCCTTTACAAATTAGGGAATTTGAGGTGGAGAGGGGGAGGCTAAGTTTCCTGACATTACCCATAAGGAAGATTCACAGCAACACACTAAGAACCACACTAAAACACTGTTTCTCTTACCTTTCCTTTCCTGAGAACTCTATTTATAAAATTATTGTAGCCATAGAGAGGGTGCTGCAGGAAGGAGTGGCCCTGTTGCAGCAGACAGAATCTGCCTTTCAACCTGTGCATACCAAGCTCCCTGGTGTGCAAAGGACAATGAGCCCAGACTTGTCCACAGAGGAGTCAAAAGCTTAGTGTAAAGGCAGCCACCAAAGTGACAGAAATCACTCAGATAATCCATTTACTCTCACAGTATCCTTGTGAACTATATGAGTCTGGATTAATTGTTAGAAACTGTCAAAGCATGGCATGTTAAGGTTCTATTCTTGTTCTCCAGGTGGGTGGAGGAGGCTTTGTGAAGCAGAGAACTGATTCCAAGTAGGGGAAGGGAATGTCAAACCTCTCTCTCCAGGTTTACAGGAGGAAGAGACAAAAGGAGCAGGGCGCTGACTGATGGAGGATTGTTATATCTGGTGCAGGGCTAGGTGGGTTTCTCAGCCTCCTTGCAGTTAGTGGGGCTTTGGGAATCAGTGTAAGGCAGTGATATATTAGCAATAGTTATGGCCATTAGAGCCACCTCTGTCCACTGACGTCAATACTCAGAGAAACAGAGAGAACCATAGAGGGAAGATGGCAGAACCTTAGGCAAGTCAGCCCTTAACTGCCTGCCTGTAGTGACCTTTCTAATCCTTTCCATTTCCTGCTCAACCAAGGTCAACTATCCCAACATTGTGCCACCTCCTCTCTGTTCCTTAAGATTTCATTTTATTAAGTGATTGAAATATGGAGAATTGTCTGGTTCTCCAGATAGTATTGTCCAAACTATTATACTAATCTATATCCATAAACCCAAATGCTACTTCAATTCACTTACATTGTTTCAAATCCCCATGAATGAAAATTCTGTCTGCTAGGCAGATGGCATGAAGTCACGAGTCCAGAAAGCAGGAGACAGGGGTCGGAGGATCCTGAGCTCAAGGCTTGCCTAAGCTACATACAGGCATAACTCAAAACGTAACAATCAAGATTACATGAAGGTTAGGAAAAAATATGCTTTAAAGAACTAAGGGAGATTTTCTTCTCATATGGGTGTTAAGCTGGTAGCTTTCCTTCTAATGCCTATCAGATGATTCACACCAGATACAGGAGAAGATGGATGGGTGGATGGATGGATAGATAGATGGATGGATGGATGACAGACAGATGGATGAACAGATGAATGGATTGGTGGATGGATGAGGAAGAAAAGCTTTCCTGCAAGACAGAGGGCTTTGTGAAAGAAATGACACTGTTTCGTTGTTGTTGTTGTTTTTAGAATTATTTAGATTTCCAGGACCAAATCAGTGTCAAAGTGAGGTATATGGCTTCAACATGAAGCTCCCAGGCCTGTCAGTCTTGACAGGACAGACCATGGAGCAGGGACTAAGAGGATTGAAAGGATGCTACCTCCCTTGGAGAGAGGTTGTCACTCTCAAAGGTCTGAACACTACTAGTCAATTTCATTGACCTATACTCCAGATATACATTGACAAAACCCACAATAGATATATTTGCCAGAGTTGTACGCACTAAGTGCCACATTTGATTTCCTCATGGCCATGCAGTGCAATTAGTTTCCCAAAGCTCCATGAGTCTATAGTTTCCCACTTCTCACCTTTCCCTCAAAGCCTCGAGTTCCCTCCAGCCATATCATTTTTCTCTCTGGAATACTCACCACTAGTTTCCCCTAGGGCAAGAAACTCTGGGAATCAGCAATTAAGAAATTTGAAGCCAATAGGGAAATTTTAAAACATAGACCAGCTAGTCACAGATTTGGGAATATGACCCTGAAGCAAGGCCAGCTATCTATCTCTTTGCCCCTGCGGAACATATAAAACTATCACACAATAAAACTGTCCCCAAAGCATTGTCACCCCACCATGCCAGGCAGAGAAGAGGATGAAGCGAGGAAGTTCCTGTCCTTTGTTCTGGCTTCACACATTTGACAGGCTTCTGTTACTGCAACACATCCACTGGCAGGAAAGAAGAGAGTATCCCGCTCCTCAGCCAGGCCTGGGTAATACCTCTTGGCAAGGACCACTACACGTTCATCTCTCTCCAGGTCCTTCCAAGCTGCTGTTATTCTGCAGAACAGATGGGAAGGTCTGCTTGTCTGATGGCTGACTGTTTTATCTCCCTCAATAAACGTTTATAGATGTTCCACCTATGCCAAGCCCTCTGCTGAGGGATGGTCCATAGATACATATGCTAACCAGCTTGTGTCAACTTGCCTCAAGAAGCAAGCACTGTGTGTGGCTGTCACCACCAAGCCACTGACAGGTGAACAGTGAAAAGAATGGCCAACAATGGCACATTGAAGTAGTCAAGAGAGAAATGACATGGTCAGACTTGCAGTTTCTCATTCTTGAACTTGGCCATGCTCACCAATCCCCCAGGGGATCGTGACACCAGATTCGGGGCAGCAAAATGGGCTCTGGATTCTGCGTTTCTAATCAGCTCCCAAGGGATGCGGCTGCTGCTCACCCAGGGGGCCACAGAGCTGGAAAAGTCTCTCTGGTTTCTACACTCAGGTCATATTTTAGTGTGATAGTGTGTGGGTGGGTAGGTGGCATTTATTGATCCAAATCCTCATGGACCCAAGAGTGAAATGAAGCCATGTAGCTCACTTCATAATGGCTCTACCGCATGTCAAGTCCTTTGCCTGTGTAAATCCAATCAATCTCAGAGGCCGGTGCTGTTGTAGCTCTCTCAAGGTGAGAAGGTTACACTTCAGAGCAATGCAATTACTTGTCTGAGCCCAAGAGCTAAGGAGTCTTACAGGCAAGAGCTAACATTAAGTCTCCCTGTTGCATAAAAGCCACACCTGGAGACCTCAACTGAGCAGTCTTCTTGTCCAGCTAGGCCACCTCTGGTCTGACATAGACTCTTAATGTGCCACAGAGTTAGAAGCAGGTTCTGTGTTCGTACTGACCTCATCAAATGCTCAGAGGTATTTTTCAATTAATCTGAGATTTTAAAACATAGCTGTTACTAATCGATCTGTGTTTTTAAACCTGACTATTGCTAAAGCACCTAGGTGGGGGCTAGAAGAAAAATCTTCTACTGAGTAAGCAGTCACCACAACCCAACCCCTTTGAAATGTCCTGACGGTAACAACCCCATGCCGGTAGGATTTTGTCATGTCAGAACAAAGGAATAGTAATAATAAAGGCCAAAGGTGACATATCTTCTATCGTGAGGAGACTTATTGAAAGGCTATCCAACAGACAGCCTTGGACTCAGCCTAGCTGTTGCCAGAAAAGAACATATGACTGTTGCTATGTATCCTTGCCAAGTATTCAAAATACATTGGGTTTCATGGTCAAAGAATTATGCTTATTGTTTCCTCTAATCAATTCTCCTTCACAAAACAGATAGTGGTGTGTCTTTCTTAACTTCCCGGAAGAAAGGACTGCCAGAAGCCTTATGAATGAACACTGTGTTAGAGGAAACGGGCCGAGGGTGGGTTCTGAGCCCACAGGAGGGTCTATGGCTGTCTCTGAAAGTTCACAGGGAACTCTAACCATACAAAAGAACCCATAATTCCTCCGGAGAACTATTACTTAGCCAAATCCCCACAATAACAATGAATGATAGCTTGCCAAGGGATGGCCATAAATGGAAAAGGCATTGATGCATGCTCTTAGTCGTGATATCATTGGCCAAAGGGTCTCGGTAATAAGATCACTCCCTCAGCCCCAATCAAATTCCCACAAAATAATATTCAGATCCCCAGCCTCATAAGGGGAGAAGATGACCCTTTAATTTGCTGCCCAACTTGCATTTATTTTCTACAAGGGAAATAAAAATGACAAAATAATTCCATTTTGAAGTAGTTCTCAGCGTGCTAATCTACTGATGGCTTTGAATGTATAATGGCGCCTTTTCCCTGTTTCTAAGGACGATGAGGCCCTGACAAGAACTGAGGCCAAAGAGCATGTGAGTTATTCCCTTCCCCTCCCATCACTGCAGAGAATCCTGGGCCATTCTCAGTCTTTTCTCTCCCTTCTTCTTTCTATTACTCCCAGAACTGATGCTCAATAGGAAAATCAAAGCAACAAAAATGAAGAATCCTTAATGCCTCCTAGACTTCGTAAGTCAAAACGAAAATGAAATCTAAAGGGCAGCATCAATTAGAAAGGGAACCAAGACTAAATGTTCCTTCCGATGACTTCAGCTGAAAACGGGCCGTGTCTCAGGGTGTTTCTCTCATGTTTTACACAAAAGCGTCTGATGCAAAGTGTGATGTCTTCTAAACCTATTGCACAGCCATCATCATCCATAGATATGCAAGCTTTTGCACAACTACAAAATATGTCTAATACTTTATTTCTATTTAATCCTCTCATTAGTTATTTCCTGTTACACTAGGAAGACACATTTTAAAGAAGATTCTTGGGATTAGAACTACATAAAAAATTTTCTTCTGTTGGTCTATTTCTTGTTTTACTGATCTAAAATACCACATGAACAGAATAAATGTTTAGTTCTCAAATAGCCTCACTATAGATAGTATTTTACAGTCACCCAGACTATCATGGGCCATCTAGAATATCTCGAATTAAACAAAGGCTTTCTGATTGACTGCAGCCATCTGAGTAAACAATTACAGTAAGAGTCATTTAAGTGACAGTGCTGATGAATGGCACACACCCAGCCACAAGCTGGGCAGGAGGCCAGGGTGTATGTACTTGGGTGTACAAGGCTGATGTGACCTGGGGAATAGCCAAGTAAATGCCCTTCAGGCAAGTGCTAGAGTTTTTAAATTTCATGTAACCTTTTCAGTGATACCATCTTAGGCAGAAAGTGCTTCCCCAGAGTTACTGTATTAACTGTACTGTAACTGAAGTGTAAGGAAAGAAAACAAATCAAGTAATATTGGTGTCTTTGGATGTGGTTCTTGTGGTCAGAGCCCCTCTTGGGTACTCATCTCAAGCTGAAATACATTTTAGGAATATGTCGATTAGAATATCTTCCTAGGCTTTGCTCCCAGATGCTACTGCCCCACCCCTTTCCCATGTGCAAACACCTGCATCTGTGTGAGCATCCTGTGTTATGGTAGCATCTGAATGCCCAGCTGGAACATGGCCTCCAGGAGGCTAGGCACTGTGTAGTGTGTTTACAAGTGCCTGCTTGCCTTTATCCCCCATACCTACTATAGCTGGGGGAAGATGGATGCTCAATACATATTCATTGAATAATAGAGAAGGCTTCTGGGTCATCTTTCCATTTTGTTCCTCTTGCTCATGCCAGACTGAAGAAAATGGCCCAGGAGGGGCAGCAGCAGGTACTAACCATTTGGATTCCAAGGCTTTAAAATCCGTTTTATAGGTATTGCCTCAGGCAGTCCTTTCAAGCCCACAGTGACTTAGAAAACTTAGCGTTCTGTCTCATACAAAGGGAATCTAAAGCTCAGAGGATTTGACTGAATTTCTCATATCCGTATGGCTTGGCTGGAATATTATAAAAAGCAAGCAAGCATCTGGGTCCTTAGGTACCAAGTCCAACTCTGTTGCCATGAAAACACAACAATACCCTATGCTGGAAACTTCTGGATAGAGGAACCCTCCATCCACAGCAGCCATGGCTGGGAAAGAGATAAAGGCTCAACCTGGAATCTAGATTGTTCTTTAATGCCATTATAGCTTCATTTACTAAGCCAGAAATCAAACATTCATCCTTTGGGCAGTGTTCAGTCCAGAGCATGGAAACTGATGGGTGTGGCTAAGATGCCAGGGGCCCAGATTTGGATTCATAGAATTAAAACAGTAACATACGGGCTTCTTCAAGACATATTTCCAGTTAATCTTCAGCACAATCTTAGAGGTATGTGCTAAACATCCCATTTTGCATAGAGGAAAACCAAAGAGTCTCAGGAAGTGAAGTAACCTAGCCAAGGCTCTCTACCAAATGTCAGGACTCTATTCAAAGTCCATTGGCCCATAGCTGTATTGTCAACCATAAGGTCTCTAACCCATCCACAAAACCTTATGAGCTACACGGGGTTGCATACATCTGTACTCTCAGCACATGGAAAGCTAAGGCAGGAGTATCACAGCATGAGGTCAGCCCGGGATACACAGCAAAATCCTCTCTGTAGAACAAGAGCTACCCAATCAAATACGAACAAGCAGAAATACCCCATAAACCTCAAACCCAATGTCTAGTATACATTTTCTGAGTTTCTGAGCACCTTGTTAATGTTTTTTTATTTGTCAGTCTATATTTTAAATGTCCTTTGCTCCTTAGCTCGAAAGACAAAAGTAATTTTGCAGCTGTCAGTTGTTCTTCACAGAGCTCATCAACCTCTCTCCCAATTCCACTTGGCGCTATAAGTCTGGAGAGCATAAACCCAGAATTCGAGCCACCCCTACAGGATTAAATACTCAAGAACATCATTATTGTAAACTACCTCCTCATACTGATGTTCAACCACAGATCAGCACAACCAGAATACTCAAGTCCCAGTGTCACATCAGGGAGCTAAAGCCAGAAGCTTTCTGGCCTCACCATACTGCAGTGGCTTCATATCCTCATCAGAGCTAATTGCGCAAAATAATTCTATTTTACTCAAGCATGCCTTGACTTAGTACAGGTAAAACCATAATTTGGTAACTGCCATGCAACACACAGAGCTTAGTTAGTTTGGGATTTCCTTTATTTTAAACTTTGGCTTAGTCGGCATATAAAATCCTGGCAGGTTTTACACTGATTTACAGTCTCACCCATAATCCAGATTTCAAAACCACCCCTTATAGTTAGATATTGGCTATTACTGGTCCCCAAAGCAGGCCAGTATAGAAGTTAATTTCACTCCTTGTCTCCATTACACGTGCCATATTTCTTGGTGATTCCTGAAGGCATCAGAATGTCCCATCTAGGACAGGCAGAGTTCTTTGTTGACAATCATGTTGGAGGCCACAACTAATAAAGGGACTAGTCTGCCTCAGTCCTGTGAACACCATGCTGTGTCCTCAGTGTATTCCAGGAGAGACGGGAAAATGCCTGTTTTGTCTACTTCACAGTTTTCTGTCACACTCTCTAGCTGACAATCCTGCATCTCCAGAGGAGCGCCTGTCTCAGTCAGCCTGTAGGCCAAAGCAGACCCCACGGGCCCTGGGGAGAGCTGCCTGTGGAGCTGTCTTCTACTCTGCAGGTATTCAAATGAAGATGTCACCTCACCACATGTGGAAAAGGGGCATCCGAGATAATTAAAGCTAGTCATCAATAAATCTTACAATGAGAGATTTTCCTGAATTACCTGGACCGATCCTACGTTTGTCCTTCCAGAGCAAAGAGCTTTCCCTGGATGCAAGTAGGAGGGGGGAAAAGTCTGGGAAGCTTCAGTTACAAGAATGACTTGGCCTACTGTATTTGGGTTCTGAAGAAGAACAGAACTTAAAGAATGAATATATATTCTAATAAATATATACTCTAATATATAACAAATAATGATAATTTACATTATTTTAAATTTTATGTTAAATAATAATTTATAATATAAATAAATGTATAACGAATAATAAATTTATATTATAATAATCCCTTACATTACATCTCACCTAATAAACCCCATGTATATATCATATATGGGATTTATTAGAATAGCTTACAGAGTATAGAACAACTGCTCCAACAATGGCTACCAAAGGATGGTCCAAGAATCTAGAAGTAAGCTCTCCAGTCCACAAGACTGTATGTCTCAGCTGGTCTTCAGTATACGCCAGAATCATGAAAAAGTCAGCTCTAATGCCAGAGAAGGAATGGACTTTCCAGGGAAAGAGAGCAAGCAGGCAAAGAGGGCCAGCTTCCTTCTTCCGTGTCCTTTACACAGGCTGCCAGCGGAAGGTGTGGTCCAGGTTAAAGGTTGATCTTCATACCTCAAAAGACCCAGATTAAAAGCGGATCTTCCTATTTCAAATGATTTAGTTAAGAAAAAAGAGGCCCCCACAGGTATGCCCAGACACTTGGGTTTTAGGTGATTCCAGATACAGTTAAGATGAGGACCAAGAACAACCACCAGACCCACCATTGCTGGCTTTGAAGAGGACCAGGGTCTTAAGCCAAGGGTCTGCACCTAACAGTTCAGAAAAACCCCGGTTTACAGAAAGGAACTGGTGGGGGCTTAGGAGTCACAGTCCTACAGTCCTAGGAAACTGAGTTTCCCCAAAAACCTAGATGAAATTTCATGCTGATAGGTCCTGAGAAATCACTAAATGGCAAAGAGAACACACTGTTCTTCCAGGAAGCCTGAGCTTGGTACCCAGCCCCTGTGTTCTGTGGGTCATAGTCACATGTATCTCCAGTTTCAAAGAATCTGGTCCTCTCTTTTGGCCTCTAAGGGTACCCCTATACACACACACACACACATAGTTTTTTTCCATAAAGTTCATAGTAGTGACCACTTTGTGTCTTGCTAGAACTATAACTGGGATTTTCACCCAAGCCTGACTAATCAGGTCAACAGAAACCTGGAAATAAGTAATGTATAGTGACTGGAGCCACTAAGCTTGCTTTATTTGGTATATCAATGTTATAAAATAGTTCGGGCCCCGCAACCACCAGCTCCCCTCAAAATGAGATCTGAAGAGCCTGGACTGTATCATTGTTTCTGTCTCAGTGTGGTGTTGTTAATCACTGATATTTTTAAGCCAACCAGAGGGAGTCAGAATCTATGAATTTTTATTGCTATCAGAGCAAATCAACACGAACAGAATATAGAGGAAAGCAAAGTTGGTGCTAAGACAACGTACTAGTGGGCTGATCTCATGGGCATGGGACCACTTCAGTGGAACACTGTCCGCATTATCTGATATGATACAGAATGTTTAATGAGTAAGGGAAAAAGGAACACATCTACCCTTTCCATGAATTCTTGGTTAGTCAAAAGTCATCTCTACTACACATTGTAACAGTGGAACATTTAATGTAGTTAACTGGTTAGCTTTTATTGTAACTTGATCCAACCTAGAGTCACCTGGAAAGAGGAACTAATAATAGAAGAAGATTGACCTTAGTCATGTCTATGGGAGATTATCTTGATGGCTAATGGATACAGCAGGGCTCTGCCCTCTCTAGGCAGGTGGGTCTGGACTGTTAAAGAAAGCTACCTAAGAGCCAGGAGGTGAGTCGGTAAACAGTGTTCTACGGTTTCTGCCCTGGCTTCCTTCAATGATGGACTGTAACCGGGAAATGTAAAGTGAAATAAAATGCTTCATCCCCAAGTTGCTTTTAGGTAGAGTATTGTATCACAGCTAAAGAAAGGAAACTAGTACAGAATAGAATTCAACACAGGGCGAACCATTGACTTGGTTCTTCTCTTGCTAATAGTTTTTCAAATAATAATATGTTGAACTTATTAGATATTATTTATTTAAATTAAGACTTATCCCACTAACAACCATAAAACTATTAGGAAAGATCATGTGCACACTCAAGCCAAAACTGTGTAAACTGTACTTAGCTCTGCCAACCGCATAGAGTTGTACGGGACCAGCCATGAAGTTGCACTGTACCTTAGATATTCTCCAGCTCACTCAAGAGCCAATCTTTCCTCCTGGTATGGTGGCACACAACTACAATTCCAGTGCTTCAGAGGCTGAAGCAGAAGGATAAAGAGCTCTCAGCAAGCCTGAACTATAGAGGAGGACTTTGCCTCGAAAGAAAGTCATTCATTCATTCAGCTAAAAGTGTGATGTATGAGGTGACAGACATAAACTATATGGTGATGTTTTCTTCCCCAAATGCACCAATACCTTAAATTATAGTTTTGCTGGTTAAATTCATTGTAATCTATTCTCTAATTAAACTGTCATCCTTGCAAGACCAGTGAATTCCCCTTCTTATTCTCTGATGGACAGCCAACCTTTGGGCTGAGACCTGATAACAAAGTAGATGCTCAGTGCAGACTTGTGAAACCAATAAATAAGCAAGTAATGAAGAATATAGATGAGCATCCAGCAGCTTTGATACATTACTTTTATTCTCAATTCCTCATTTATCCATGTGCTTCTTCTCTCTAATCCTAATTTCTCCATTAAGATCTTCCCTACCTTTGCATAGTCAATAAACGCCTTTAAGGACCTTACATATTCCTTGACTTACTCAATAAAAGTTCACTTGTCCATTCTGTCATTCCTCAATTCCACAGTGACATTTTGTATTGCTAAGCATTCAGAAACCTCTTACTGTTGCCAATTTGTTGTGATGCCCCCACCTAGTTATGTGACTCTCCCATAGGGCCACAGGCCATAGTTTAAGAAACTGTGCTCTGAAATGATTGTTCTCGAGTTAGCAGTTTTTGCAGCCGGGCAAATAGCAACATGCTGGAGTCTCCTGCCATGTGAATTGTGTATGCACATATGTTATACATGTGATGCTAGGTCAGAGAGTCAACAGAGACAAACCACGAAGAGCCTTGAGGACACTGTGTGGCGGTGGCATAAGATCTTCAGGGAGAGTGAAGTGAGCCTTCATCATATTCCTTCTTGATGATCACTTTAATAAAGCCAGTTGAGCTATGTGTGAAGCAAGGGTAGATGAGAAATTGTTATCCAGGGAACTGGTGGACTACAAACATGTCCTTGCCTTCCTGGGCTTTCTATGACTCAACCGGGTTCGTTAGTGAACTTTGTTTTAAAGTAGGATTTATCTTCAAAGCCCAGAAAGAGACTCCACACTACTGGCTCATTCTCCTCCCTTTCATTCCTAGGCCCTCCCTTGGTTAGGATCAGGGTGCACTGCACCACAGATGAAAACAGGATGACGTCACCACATCTGGTGGGGCTATTAGAGGCTCTACCTTGTTCATTGCCCCTGCTTCTCTCTCCTACTCAGAAACATCACTTTTCTCTTCAGTTCAGACCCAGTGTCATGTACCATTCACTCACTCGAGGAACAGATCACACACACATTTATTTTCCACACTATAAAGTACAGTGCCTTCAAAGAAAATAAAGAGTGTTTGCGTGAAGGTTCTCAAGATGTCACAAAACCAGCTGTGTGTAGGTCATCCCACACTGAAAATCCCATTGGTTTTTCATCTTCCTTGGTAATCATAGCACTGAGCCAACAGTGAGTAGTTTTCCTGCAGAAACACAAACCTTCAGATCTGCCCACCTGCGCCGGGCATGTGGAACTTGAGCTCATAGGGTCAGTGAGTGCCATTATCACCACCCATCAACGTCCTGATGTCTGTCCTGCCCACACTAATATAGCCACTGCAGCTTCCAGACTCTCCACCATAAAGGATCTACATGGTTATTCGACATTATCAGAACCAGATGCTATGAAGGGGTGCCTACAGTGACGGACAGAGTCAAGCACTTCTGAACTCACATCCTCTTAACTTTGCAACCTTGGCTTCTTTCAATTAGCCCTGTCCTGTCTACATCCTTAACTTCTGTAGAATACAGGCCACCTAGGAGTGAGAATTAAATAGCAGAACTAGGTCTTCTACTCCAGGATATACACACAACAAGCACTCAACAATTATTACTTAACAGCACCCAAGCAATTATTCGATTTCATCCATCTCCGTGAAAATGAGCATGCATTTTCCAAATGGGCAGGCAAACCCATCGTGTTGCAAACAATCCCGAGGTTGTTATCTATCTGGCTGCAGACACTACCTGGAGAAAAAGCACTTCAGAGCACAGTTTCTTAAACTGTGGGCTGTGACCCTCTAGTAGGGTCCTGTAAATGGGATGGGGCATCCCCAAACGTTGGCAACAGGAAGACGCTTCTGAATGCTTAACAATACAAAATGTGCAATGAACCTGAGGTGTCTTTGGCAGCACCCATCGTGCAGCTTCATGCGACTTCACTGCAGCCTTGGTTCTGCGCACAAGTCTTATGCATACTGGGCTGTGCCCCCCCATCACACCATACCGCAAGAACAAACCCTGGCTGGAACACCTCAGCTTAGACTAGAAACTGTTATATATTAGGAATTGCTGTGTTCACTGTACATAAGAAGTTGTCTGTTATGATGCATGATAGTTTAATAAGATAAGGGAAAGACCCTTAATGCGTCCCTCCTATCACTTCTTACCATATAAGCATCAGATTTCAGTACATCTTTGCACTGAATTACATTTGAAGATTTGATTTTAAAAGTTGTTATCAGAGGAGTCAGGGGAATTGGCTCAGCTACAGGCATGAGGACCTGAGGTCTGAACTGCCATCACCCATGTACAAACAGTCATGGCTTTATCTGGTACTTGTTATTCCAGGGAGGGGTAGGGAGGCAGAGACAGGCAGATCTCTGAATCCCATTGGTGAGAAAGCCTAACTAAATCAATAAACTTCAGGTTTAACAAGAGACCCTGGCTAAAAATAAAAGTAGAGAGAATTCAGAGGAAAGACATTCAGTGTTGACTTCTGGCCTCCACTTCTGCATGCCAGCACATACTCACCTGTATGCATACAACTGCACTAAAAAGATATACATTAAAACATATATGCATGCATGTACATGCAAACAAAATTGATATATGAGTTGCTGACCTGAGTTTCAAAAGAAGTTCTTCAGTGAATTTTGTCTGAGGATTGGGACAAAATTGCTAACAATTTCTTTCTTTCTTTTTTTTTTTTTTTTGTTTATTTGTTTCTGGTTTTTCGAGACAGGGTTTCTCTGTGTAACAGCCCTAGCTGTCCTGGAACTAGCTCTTGTAGACTAAGCTGGTCTCGAACTAACTACCTTTGCCTCCTGAGTGCTGGGATTAAAGGCGTGTGCCACCACCGCCAGAGAAATTTCTAAAGTGGCCTTAAACATAAATCTGTCACTTTGTACCATGTATTTATGTGAAGGAGCCTTCTCAGCATTCATGATTATAAAACTAAACATCAATTAACTCTGAACAACACTGAAGATTTTCTATGCTCTCCAGTATCAAATATCTCCCAAGATTATTTTTATATAAAAATAAATTTATGAAAATTCACCCAATTAGTATGAAAATATTTCATCTTTAATAAGTTACAGTTATATGTGTACACAGAATTTATTTAGAATAAATGTCTTGGTGGTTTGTTATTAGTAAATATTTGATTTGCACCCTCACTTCACATCCTTACAAATCTGGAGACTTGTGAAACTTCTTGGAAAATAGTTAGTGAAACAAACAGTTTAAGAAGCCCTGCCTTGGCACATTCCATCAGTGTCAATCTCTCTTTTTTGTTATTTTGTGTATGTTTATTAATTAACAAAGAGAAAAAATAAAGAATTTTAATTTTCTGGATATAAGTCTTAAATAATACAAAGATACCCCCCCCAACCCAACTGCAGAAAAAACAAGGGCACTGGTAATGAGGAAGAAAAAGGTGAAAGAGCCAGGAAAAAACATTCATCCAGGTCTATCTGGGTTCTAGTGTTAGGAGTTTAGTTGGTTGGCTGGGTGGTTGGTTAGTTGGTTGGTTTTGCTCTAAGAAGGATAGTGAAGAAAAAAACTAAGAAGAGAGAATAAAAAAGTAGAGTATGAGGGGAAGCACCAGAGTGATAAAGTTAAGAAGAAAGACATGAGGAGGAGAAAGGGGTACCTAGGGGAAGAAATGAAAGAGGGAAAGGAGGGGGAGAAATAGTCAGGAAGTTTGGGAGGAGACAGGTGTGCTATGTCTTGCAGAGGCAAAGGAAGAGGGCCCGGAGCTTTGTGTACAGAGGAACACAAGGTTCACTGTTCATGTGATTGTGACTCTAGGAAGATGGAAACGGACTTAATCCATGCTGCTGTGACATCACTCAACGATGACGTGAGACTAGTTTGTGTGGTGTTGCTGATGTTACCACTGCTCCTGTGGAATGTGAAGGAAACCCTTCACATCACAGAGGCCCAGCACACAAGGTAAGGTGTTCTCAGGGTGCTCATTGACTAAGAACAGTGTCTGCAGGAAAGACAGGAAGGCACACACTACACAAAGCCACGGCTTTGACATTTTGGCATGAATATTGTTGATGTGACAGTCTCTAGAATCTTCTACAAGTGAACTCTGCTCATATCTGTAAGGATTTTCTAGATTAGGGTACTTGAGATGGGAGCACCATCTTCAATGTAGGTGGCACTATTCTGTAGTCTGGGATCTTTACTGCATGGAAGAAAGAAGGCTGGAAACCAGCATTTATGTCTTTCTGATTCCTGACTGAGGCTTTAACGAGATCAGCAACTTCATGGCCTACAGCCAGAAACTACCCACCACCTTTCAACTGTGAGCCAAAATAGACCCTTCTGATCTTCAATTTCTTTTATCACAAAAGTGAGTAAAGTTACTACAACAGTCAGTGATGCTATCTCTCAAATTATTTTGCTTACATTTCTACTCTTCTTCAAAAAAATCTGTATGCCAGTATACGATAGCCACACAATAGTCTTTTGATTTTATGTCTGTGTGTGTGTGTGTGTGTGTTTGTGTGTGTGTATTTCAAGATGTGAATTTTCTATGTAATAGACCTGGCTGTTCTAAAACTCCCTTTGTAGACCAGACTGGCCTCAAACTCACAGAGATCCATCTGCCTCTGCCTCCCAAGTGCTGGAATTAAAGGCTTCAGCCACCACTCCCCAGATCTCTTTATTATATTTTAAGATTAGGTTTTTAGTCAAATATACTCTGTTTACCTAGAGAGGGGAAAAATACATTCACGACTATGATTATGTTCATTTCTTCTTTGTGGTAAAACTTTAATCTGATGTCTTTTCTGTAAAGGATAAAAGTAAGTTCTGTACATCAGCCTTTGTCACTACGACAGAACACCTGAGAAAATCAGCTTAAAGGTGAAGCAACTTCATCGTTCTGGCCCACAGTTCCAAAAATTTTAGATGATAGTCTCGTTGCCCTGCCCAAGGTGACACAGAGATTATGGCAGGGAACATGGAGTGGTGCAAAGCAGAACAGAGTACAGGGGATGGTTTAGTGGGGATGAGTCACAGACTCCAAGTACGCCTCTAAGAAAATGCTACCTTGAAACCCATCTCCACCACTGTTTTTAGCATCTCCCAGAAGCTCCCAGCAGCCCAAGCAAATCTCAGCAGAAGCTGTCTCCATGGGTGGTGGAAGCAGAGGTCAGAGTGATATGGATGGACACTAAGGCCAGGAACAGTACAGACTTCATGCAGATTGGCATCGCCACCTGTTTGGGTGACACGGAGTGGAATTCAACCCATCACATTGTAGAGTTCCAGGATGTACTACAAATATATGAGTGCGTTTGTTTATCCACACAACAATCTCTCTTCTGTCTTTGAAATCTCCCTTCTCTTTAACTGGCAGAACATACTCGTAGAGATTTACAGGACCCACTTTTGAGTACTGTGACTGAGTCTAACTCAGCCCTAAATTCCTAGTAAGTAATTCAACACCTAGCTCTTAACAATGCTCACTGAATAAATGGATGTATTAATAATCAACGAACTAACAAAAATCAGATTCGTGCCTTTAAGAATGTCATAGGACTCCTGTAGCACTGTTATAGAGACATATATAGCTGTTACAGGAATGCAAAGAAATTGTTCACACTGTAAAACACATAAAACACAAAAGTGAAACCCAGAAAATGGCAAGGTGAAAGGTGAATGAAGTAACAAAACAGCCTCAAAGCATCCACACCACCAAACCTCCCGAGTTTGTGAACAGTCAACTGGTAAGAACGTACACACCCCAGTCTTACAGAGCACCCATCTCCACTGTGAGGGACATCGTGTTTTAATGTTTCTCTGTGCCTAAAAGTACATAGGAGGTCCTGGCCTGACAGGGAGTCCATCCCAGGTAACACTGAATTTATAGGGTCGTCTCACACAAGACCTGTGTGTGTTTGCTTGGGGACGAAAAGGCACACAATCATGTCAATGCTGGGTGTGCCTGGGAAAGATAAATGGACTTTAAAACACATTCATGTGATCGACTCACCACTCCCGACCACCACACGTGTGCCTCAGCTGTTTGGCTGGCATGCACTTCAGAGCCCTTTGGATACAGTTATTAATTGTTCTCTTTATCATATGAGTGGGGCAGGTTTAACAAGCATCCCAAGGCTAAAATGATTCAGTCATTTTTTAAGATGAATGCTGATGTTTGTCTGAAAATGTGAATAAAGTAAGTGTCTCCCTAATCTTGATTTGAGGGGGAAAAAAGGAAGTCTGTCTTTACGTCCAGATGATCTGTCCTCTGAAACTCTGACTAGCAGAGGCGAGTTTTGCAGACTAACACAGTTACTTCACACTACAATATGTGGTGCTTAATTTTTTGTTTGGCTTGTCTAAGATTAGCTAGAACAGGAGTGTAGAGCTTGTCCATACACGACTGAAATGCACATTGGGGCAAACTATCTGAGCAGAATTAAATAAAGCAGGGATGGTTAAGCTTGACTAAATCTATGTTCCCATTATTTGCAGCCAGTTTCAAATCTGATGAAGTTTTCAATTTCGTCTTGCCTACTGGAAGGATAACCTCCTAGGGTTCGCGGGCTTCCCCCACCCCACCCCCCGTGTAAGTGTCAAGTATGTTTTTTGCTTGAAAACGGGCTATACTATACAATTTAGCTATTCACTTATGCAAATGACGGTAAACAGAATTCTAAAGGCAGATAATAAACAGCAAATGAGGTTATTTTGTTTCACGCTTTATGTTGTCAGAGTTCTGAGCATGGTTTAGTGTTTTCTATTCATGCTTTATATTACCAAATTACTCCCTGATGGTGTCTCAGATGTGCTTTTGTCTGCAAATGAGAAGAAATAAAATACCAGGACATTAACGTTAAATTACAATCGTTAATGGCGTAAATACGAAAATAATTACTGTATCATCCCATCAATTGCTATGTGTTCATTACTGAAGTTCTTGCAAAGCCTTCGTTTTCTTGTTACAATTATTTTTCCCCTTTATTTTTGTCTGGCTATTTTATAACCCTGACAGTACTTTAACAACGTTCAGCAGTTACACAAGCCATTTAATCCTGCTCAAAAGCTTCATTTAAACTTCATTTAGCTGCATTTTATTTGCATCTCTGACTTTTACTTCTTCCTGGCAGTCAAAAGGTTTTCTTGGATAGGTGCAGGAAAGATGTGTCAGAGGTATCGCCTAAAACCACTCATAAACTTCAGAGAGGATTTCAAATTTGCTTTAACACCACTCTGTAAAACACCTTTGTAAAACAATCAAATTTATTGTACCGTAGCCTCTAAAATCTTGGCTTTATCTTTATTTTCTTTTTCTCTCTCGTTCTCTGATGTTCTTTAAAAGTCAGTTTATAATTACTCTGCTTATCAAGCAAGATGCTTCAAATCGGGGCTTTCTTCTCCCCTGGACTCCTATCTACCTGCTCTCTTGCTAACCTTCTCTGGCTATCCGGCAGGTAAAGAACCTGGTCCTATGTATACTCAGGCAGCAAGCCCTCCTAGGGTCTTCAAAATGTGCCCTTTTGTCTGCTTTCAGACCTTCCCTTTGCCTCTCCCCTATTGGAGCAGGAGTGGAATAGCTGGGAACTCACAAACTGTCAAAAGAGCAAAGGAGGCAGAGAGAAGGAGGCAGAGAGAAGGCACCCTGTGGTCCACTCCCAAAGCATCCCTAGTCTAGTCGCTGTGTGTGCCCACACTCTCACACAAGGCACACACATCATACACACACACACACACACACACACACACACACACAAACACACACACACACAGACGTGTGTCTGCTGTCATTATCACCTGTTCGCTTTCAAAGCCAGTTCGAGTGCTGGATAAAACTTATCCCTCACCCCCATTTCAGCCCTGTTTCCAGCTCTGGGAACTAGGGTACAATCAGGCACTCCTTGTATTGTTCCAAAATATCCAGACGCAGGACAGGAGACACATATAGTTCAGGCACCTTTCTCCATTCCACCTCCTCTACAGCCACCTCGCATATATGCTGTGACCAAGCACCCCATCCCAGCCTACTATCCAGGTTCAGAGATACATCCTCCAGGGCTGGGTCCTGATCCCGCTCTCTCTGCTCTAGCATCTTACATTCTCTCCAACTCATGCCAGCTACAGCCTCTGGGCCCAGTCAATGCCCCAAACTTTTTTTCGACCCTTCTCAGGCCCCAAATCAGTACAACCTAGAGGTATGACGCCTGAACTTGAGCGCAGACCCTCAAGGAGCGATCGCCACTGCTCGGCTGGACACTAGGTCTCATGGTGTCTGCCCGGTAAGCACTGAACAGCGCCGAACCCCTCCGGGATCAGACCTAGTAGGAAATGACCCAGCGAGCTAGCAGGTGGAACTTGCCGGCTTCTCTCAGGTTCACACCCTTGGAGACCGCGGGAGAACAAAGCTGGAGTCCGGGGAGCTGGTGAGGCTGGAGGCGCTAAGACAATGGCAATAAAGGGAACTTGGAAGAGGAGCGCTGCGCAAAGTTGCCTCCGACTCGGGACAGCCTAGCCTGGCAGAGGCGTCGGCAGCGACCCCACTCCCCCAGCCCCGGACCCAGGACCAAGCACCCCGAACCCCCGCTGGGCAGCTGGTGCCTGGATGCCACACAGATACCCAGGCACCCGAACGCAGCTTTAGTGGCCCGGGACGCTCCGGGTTGGCACCGCAGCCACCGGGCAGGAGGCCCGCGAGCGCGCTCCTGGCTTTACCTTTCGCGGGCTGCTGGGAGTCCACGGCGCGCCGCCCGCTGGCTGTGCCCTCAGCCCCTGCCGCCGCCACCACCAGCCACCAGCGGGAGCCCGGCCCGCTGTGCCCCGCCCCCGGCCGCCAGGCCACGCCCCCGGGCTCCAGGACCCGCCTCCCCACGCCGGCTCTTTACCTTCAGATCCAAGCTGGCCCAGTGGGGTTTCTACTTGATTTGTGGCGGGCTGCTGCAGCCACAACTACTGTAGCTCTAGCTGCCCTACTTCTGTGCTGCCTGAAGTATCACCACAGCTGTTGATGCCACAGGCTAGGACATCCCAAATTGCTAAGACGGTTCACCCTCCCCAACAAAGGAGAGCGCTGGAATTGAGTTCTGCACCTTGGCTGCCAATTGCGGACCATGCATCACCTGTGAGCTTGGTGGAAAAGGAATCGTTGGGCCCCACCTCTCAGCTACTGAATCCAAATCTCTGGGAACCCGAGCCTGCAGGGGATAGATATTTCAGCACGCTGGGGAAGAGGGTTTCCCAAGCCCGTTGAAGTTGGAAACCGGCTGGCTAAGAGAAGGAAGTAGAAAAGAAAGCCAACCCTTTGCCCTGGGTCCTGCCTGAACCCAGGAGCCACCCAGCACACAGCTTGGCTTGGCACTGCCTACAATGCTCAGGAGTACATTGAGTGCGCCCTGAATGTCGTTCATCTTTCTTTATTGACTACAAAGTCTTTAGACGTAAACAGACAGAGGAACAGATTTACTTTTGATCTGACAGCTCTAATGAGCTCAAGGAAGAATTATGTAAACATTATTAAGTGTAATAAACACACGTCGGCACCAGGCAATCATCTCTGGGAAAGGGCTGGCAAAAGTCGGCATGAGCCAGTTTGCTTCCTAATGTCTTTTTAACTTTACATTGCCTGTGTAATAACAGGCCTTTGGCTGTGCTGTTGTCCAGACGGAAAATCATTATCCCAATAATGGATCAGCCCCTTCGAAAGGAGAGCCACCTGGATGCGGGGCACTCTCATTCCTAAATGCTGAGACTCCAAGACACGGGAGCCATCTCTTTCACTATTCAGCTGTTGTCCTGGTTTTACATATAAAACTAAACAGAAGTTAGCCATCGCTTGCCTTACCATTTATGTTCTCTTTCAGCGTCCTCTCTCTCCCTCCCTTTCCTCTCCCTCCCCAGCTTCAGTTGATAATAAACTGATGGTCATTTCAGTGGGAACCCGGTGAGGCACTTGACTCCACCACTGATTTGGCTGTGAAGTATAAGTTCCGGCCAATTTGGAAGCCTGAAGTTTGACCCGTAGGGACATTTTCTCATGGTTTCTTGAGCAAGAGCATCTTCAAGAGACATCTTCTGAAGCAATTCACTTCCTTCTTCATTGAAAAGGCCAACCAAAGGCATACTCCCTCGGCAAAAGTGACATGTGCTATTGGTGGGGGATGGAAGGGGACCTTTGAGGGCCAGCTGCTTCCCATGTATCATTTGGAACATAGGTGTATCTATGTCCGCTTCTTTATGGTACAAATGGCACAATCAATTCTGATAAGGACAGCTAGTATAGCTCAGGCTGGGGGCCTCCTTTAGACACATTCTCATTTATGAAACATAGCATGGTTGTTGGTCAGTAGCCCTTTTATGAGCAGCATGGTAAGTAGTTCATAACACCCATCTGACTTTACGTGGGCAGAAGGTGCTTCTATCACCCAGACAAGGCTGGAGATTTGGAACGTAAGGAGCATCCCCAAGAAGAGCAGCCTAGGGCCAGAGAGTAGAAAAAAAAAAAACATGATGTACCTGAGGAAAGAACAAGAAAAGGAGAGGAGAGGAGCAACTACCCCTTCATTGGCACTTACACATATCCCTTTGGACACAATAGTTTACAGGTTCGCTGCTAAGCTTGTCAGCTTCTGAATTCTAACTCAGAAAATGTAACCTCCCCCCTTTCCTGTCTATCTATTTCCCTTCTCCAAACACTGACCCAAATCCCAAGCCTCATTATGGGGACAAGAGATGGAGAACATGACAAAAAGAAACCATGTTTTTCAAGATGATCAGTCAGCTCAAGAATATAAACTAGTTCATCTTCCTCCATGGTCCCCTTCTTCTAAGAGGCATGTTTAGTATTTCCACAAATTGTTATCTGGATAGCAATAGCAGACAACAATTAATCTGTGTGTTTCAAAATAGCTGGTAGAGAGGATTTGGAATATTCCTACCATGAAGTTAAGATAAATGTTTGATGTTAAAAATAGCCCAGTTTACTCTTGATCATTGCATTTTATAGACATGTATTTATATGTCACACTGTATCCCATAAATAAGTATAATTGCATGCCAGTTGAAATGAATAATAAAGACTGGATTGTGGTTTAGTGAAATTGCCCAGTATACGAAAGGGCTAGAGTTTACTTCCCTGGAAAGGAAGAAAGGAAGGGAAGAGCCAAATGGGAGGGGGAGGAGGGCAGGCAAGAAGATGGAAGGAAGGACTTTTTAGCCTCAGAAGCCATGGTGGCCATGTAAGAAAAGTTCAACAGTGAAAAATTTCCCCTCTTTCTCTTCCCCAGCCTGTATGACCAAAGGAGTGAGCTATGCTCTAAAGGCAGATGGAAAGCTATACCCAAGCCCCAGACTGCCCTACTGGTGTTGGTTTGAGACAGGGAATCACGGGCTTCCCCTACTAACTTCCTCTTGGGCTAGAGCCCCACCAGAGAGCATGGAGGCTGCCTTGGGGGGTGAAACGGAAAGTCTAGTGGATGGATTTGGCAGCTGGAGGTGAATAACTGAAAGTCACAGTCTTGGGAAGGGGTGTTCTGCCTGATGGGGAAGAGTCTGACACGGCCTGTCTGACACCTGTGGTCTGAGAGACAATGAACAGCTCGTGTTTATACTGCAGTTTGCACAGTGAATCGATCACTTTGGAATTACTTACGGCTGTTTGCATCCTGTGACATGTCCTCAAGGCACTTATCCTAGCTCTGGAGAGCCTCCACACCAGCAGTCATGGGGAACACTATCAGCATGTTTATCCTGCCCAGCTATGCTGTTCTCTGGAGCACTGAAAATGCCAGCAAGGCACAAACAGAAACTTTGATATACATGGCTGCATACCTTGTGCAAATCTATTTTGCTTTCTTTTAAGGAATAGCCCTGGCTTAAACTTATGCATAGGGTGGATTTTTCTCTTCGTTTTCCACATTCAGTTTCCCTTAAAAAGACAGTCTCACGCCTTGATTTTTTTTCTTAGTTGGAATATTTGGTTCTGAATATAAGCATATGGGTTCATCAATTCAGGAAACTGGTGTTGCCTTCACTCAGAAATGGTTGTTGCAATCACTGGAAGATAAAAAACCTGTTGTCTTACAAATATCCATGATTTTCCACTGTGTGAATGTCAGCTCCAGCGTTGGAATGTCTGTGGAGTACCGACTAATTTCCCTTCCTGCCCCTTTTCTGACTGGTGTTTCCTAACTTTCCTTCTATCAGATTCTGTCTCAGACTTCACTTGCTCTACTTCCCACTTGGACATGAGCAGAAAATAAGACACACACCCTGCCCTGTTCTGCTGCACATGTGATAAACATGATTCATTGGCCAGCATACATCTATACCAGGTTAGGGCAGAAAACACACCGCATAATGAACAGTCTACAGTTCTAGAGTTGAGACAGTACAGTTGTCCCGCAGAGGGTTTCCAGTGATGCCATCAATCACAGACAAAAAGCTAAAGTGGTTTGTGGTTTACCGGAACATACAAGGGTTCTCTTCTACCGCCCTCCTTGATTGCCCAACCACAAACACCGGCTTTCCTTAAAGATGTAAAACCAAAGCCTACACGTGAGGAGCTCAGTTGCCTCTTGCCTCTGTTGCAGTCACCCCTAGGGCATCTATTAGTGTTACGTTATTATCGAAGTAAAGCTATCCAATAGTAAGTTCATAAAGATGTCCCAAGTTCATGAAGTTCATTTGATCACTGGATCTAGCCTCAGATCTCAGAATCACAGAAAGGGAAGGAGCTACTGATTACCTGAAAAGCAGAATTTCTTTTTTTAAAACACTTTGGAATCTAGTTCCAAATGCCTACTTAGAAAAAATTCCTCTCAGTATACACCACTTGCAAAAGTTAAATCAACATCAGGTAAGCAAGCAATTCAAATAGGTCTATAACTCCTAATAAAATAGTAATTAAAAGCCTCCTAGGTAAACTAAAAAAATAAAGAAAAGAAAAAGGAAAAAGAAAGAAAGAACAAAAGAAAAGAATAAAAAAGAAAAAAAGAAAAAAGAAAAGAAAAGAAAAGCAAGCCCAGAGCCAGTTGGTTTTATCACTGAATTCTACTAGGCTTCCAAGGTAGAGTTGATACCAATACTCCCTAAATTATTCCACAAAGTAAAAACAGAAGGAGCATTACCCAATTTGCTTTATGAGACCTCAGTGACCCTGATACCAAAACCACATAAAGACTCAACATAGAAAGAGAATTACAGACCAGTTTTCCTTAAGATCATAGATGCAACAATTCTCAATAAAATACTTGAAAACCAAATCCAAGAACACATCAAAAAGATAATCCACCATGATCAAGTAAACTTCGTCATTTAAAGAATGGTTTAACATACATAAATTGACAAATGTAATACACCATGTAAACAAACCGGAATACAAAAACATATGATCAACAGGCGGTGGTGGCACATGCTTTAATCCCAGCACTTCGGAGGCAAAGACAGGTCGATCTCTGTGAGTTAGGCCAGCCTGGTCTATGGAGTGAGTTACAGGACAGCCAGGGCTACACAGAGAAACCCTGTCTCCAGAAAAAAAAAATCAAACAACAATAATCATCTCATTAGATACAGAAAAGGCTTTTGGCATAATTCAACACTCTTTTATGATAAAAGTCTTGAACATATTAGGGATACAAGGAGCATACTGAAATATAATAAAGGCAGTTTATAGAAACCCTATAGCCAACATCAACTTAAAGAGAGAAAAACTCAAAGCAATTCCACTAAAACCAGGAACAAGACAAGGTTGTCCATTCTCTCCATATCTATTCAAAACAGTACTTGAAGTCTCAGAGCAATATGACAACTGAAGAAGATCAAGGGAATACAAGTTGGAAAGGAAGAAGTCAAAGTATTGCTGTTTGCAGATGATATGATAATATTCCTAAGTGACCCTGAAAATTCCACCTGGAAGCTCTTACAGCTGAAAAGCACTTTCAGCAAAGTAGCTAGATATAAAAACTAACTCACAAGAATTAGTAGTCTTCCTATATACAAACAAAACATGGACTGAAAAAGAAATCAGGGAAACAACACATTTCACAATAACCTCAAATACTATAAATATTTTGGAGTAGTTATAATCAAGCATGTGAAAGACTAGTATGATTAAAAACTCCAAGTCTCTAAAGAAAGAAATTGAAGAAAATATCAGAAGGTGGAAGGAACCGCCCGTGCTCATGCATCAGTAAGATTAATATACTAAAAATGTCCATTCTATGAAAAGCAGTCTTTAGATTCAATATAATCCTCAATCAAAATCCCAAAACAATTCTTCACAAATCTTGAAAGTGAAAGTTTCAACTTCATATGGAAACACACACACACACACACCAATAAAAAAAAAAAAACAGGATAGCTGAAACAATCCTGAGTAATAAAAAACTGATGAAGATATCACCATCCGGAACCTCAAATTGTACTCCACAGCTGTAGTAATAAAAACATCATGGTACTGGCCCAAAATCAGAAGTGTTGATCAATGGAATCCAATTGAAAACCAAGACATAAATCCTCACACCTACTGAAATCTGATTTTTTATAAAGAAATAAGAAATATATACTAGAAAAAAGACAACATCTTCAAAAAATGTTGCTAGTCAAACTGGATGGCTACATATAGAAGAATCTAAATAGATTTATAACTAGCAACCTACATAAAACTCAACTCCAAATGGATCAAAGACCTCAACTCAAAACCAAACACATTTGAACCTCACAGAAGAAAAAGAGGGGACTAGCTTTGAACTCATAGGTACAGGCAAAGACTTTCTGAACAGAATGCCATTAACACAGGCACTAAGATCAATAATTAATAAACAAGACCTCATGAAACTCAAAAGCTTCTGCATGACAAAGGACACAGTCATTCAAACAAAGGGACAGCCTACAGAATGGGAAAAGATTTTTACCAACTACACAACTGATAGACGGCTAAAACAGAAATATAGAAATATAAAGAACTCCAAAAACTACATATCAAGAAAACAAACGAACAAAAAATAATTAAAATGGGGTATAGATATAAACAGAGAATTCTCAACAGAGGAAATTCAAATGGCTAAGAAACACTAAAAGAAATGGTCAACATCCCTAGCCATAGGGAAATGCAAATCAAAACAACTTTGATATCTCATCTTACACCTGGTAGAATGACTGAGACCAATAACATAAGTACAGCTCATGCTGGAGTGGGTGTGGAGCAAGAAGACACTTCTCCAGTGCTGGCAGGAGTGCAAACTTGTTAAGACACTTTCGAAATCAATATAGTAGTTCCTCAGAAAATTGGGAATTAACCTACCTCAAGACCCGGCATATGCCCAAGGGATGCTTCATCTTCCTATAGAACCCATTTTTAAATTCAATTTCTTTCCTATTTCTTAAGATTTTTTTTTTCTTTTCGAAACAGGGTTTCTCTGTAGCTTTGGAGCCTGTCCTGGAACTAGCTCTCACAGAGTTGTGGGACTTGAACGCACAGAGATCCACCTGCATCTGCCTCCTGAGTGCTGAGCTGTGTACCACCTCTGCCCAGCTCTATTTCTTAAGATTTTTATTTATTCTTTCAAGGCTAAAAACATGGGCATAGCCTCTTAAAGCAATTTGGTTTTCAGCAAGTTTCTTGAAGTAGTAATAAAACATTCCAGTGCATCTATGTCTGACAATATATTTTCTTGCCTATGAAAATAATTTAAAAGACCTAACTGGAAATATAGGCATGAGATGTGAAGAATATTTCTCATCAAAATCCTGCAGAAGCTTCATCTTATTCTCCAGCATTGATGTTCTGATACAACTCAATTGTACTTATTCTTTGAATGTTAGGATATTACTGGATAATGATTCTATTATGAAAACTGGTAAGATATGTTGAGAAATGTTTGAATGCTTATCATTTTGATGATATTGTTGACAACTAAAGGAATGAAGTCATCAAAAGATGCAAACTTTCCATCCCGGTTGTTTATGTTGTTAAAATTACAACAGATTCATGTTTCTACCTAAACATCAATTGTATTCTTTTATTCCATTTTTCTCCTAAATAGTCTTTAAGAGAAGTGAAAGGCCAAACACAAATAGGGTACATGTCAGCCAAGGTGACCTTTTTCCTGTATTGAGAGGTGGACATATGAGGCAGAGCCATCTGAGCCGACATGTCAAGAGGAAATGTGCGCTCTAGCAATGACCCTTCCCATGCAAGCAAACCTAAACAAATGCACTGGGCACATGAGAAATTCTTCTATAAAGACATGAAAATCAGAGGGCAGCTTGTTGAGAAGAAGGGGTTTGGTAGGAGGAGAACGGGAGTGGGTATGGAGGTGTGATCAAAGTATACTGTATGTATTTATGAACTAGTGAATGAGTGAATTAAAAAGTAATAAGTCCCCTTTTTGTATGCTAGCATGAAAACATTTTTAAAGACAGTTGAGGCAGGGGAGAAAGTGTAGGCTAAATAGCGTGAATGTAGTTTGGTGATAGGGCACCTTTTTAGCATAAACGAGTCCCTGCGGCCCATCCCTGGTTTCCTACTCACCACACAGAACAGAGTTTATTTAGGCTCACAATTTTCCAGATTCCAGTCCATGATT
Organism: Ondatra zibethicus; assembly: GCA_004026605.1. NCBI lineage: Eukaryota > Metazoa > Chordata > Mammalia > Rodentia > Cricetidae > Ondatra > Ondatra zibethicus. The sequence goes on along the minus strand of PVIU01010594.1, from coordinate 24,415 downwards.
GTTTGCCCCTGTTGCTTTGGCTTCAGGGATCTGATTGCTTTGGGGAGTCTCACACCAGTCAGCAGTTCATGATCAAACAACCCTACTTACCTCACAGCCAGGAATCAAAAGAGAGAAAGGAGGGGTCCAATATCCTGCAATTCCCTCTAAGCAGCAACTAATCATCTGAAGACCTCCCATGCCCCTACCCTTTCAGCAGCATTCCAGTAGACCAGCCTGGGGACCTTTAACACTAGATCCGAAGGAGAACAACAAAGATTCTAGTAGTCACATGTACTGAGATGGAGATTTCCAAGGAAAATTAGACAGAACTGGGAATTCTATTAATTGACCCTGGCTGCATCCCCATTTTAGATTCCCCACTTTATAGAACAATGCAGGTTGTTGTTGTTGTTGATAAGAACCACAACTCTCATTTCAAAGAGTACAAGAGATATTTTATTCTAGAGCCAAATATGTGTGAGGATGGCCACACTCTACCAAGCACATGGTCAGGACTAGGGAGATGGCTCTAGAAGAAGACCCAGGTTCAAGTCCTGAAGGCAAATGGTTGTTCACAATCAGTTCCAGGACATACGGTATCCTCTTTTGACTTCTATGGGCCATGCTTGTGGCATACAGACTTAAATGCAGGCAAACACTTGTACACATACAAAATAAAACAAATAAATATTTAAAAGAAACAAAGAACACCAGATCTTTCATGTTACACAACATTTGCTTTGGGAATAATTTACATAACACAGGCTTTCTGGTTCATTTGCATAACATGGGCTTAATGTCTCATTGACATAACCTAGGCTTTCATATGTAGTAAGACTTCCTGCATCCCTCATCTCAACAGCATCTTAAATCCCACCCCATCCAGGGGTGTGCATTTTCATATTATAATGAGCTCCAGTCTCATTCAGATATTCTGAGTGGCTCTGCCTTGGCTGGTGGTTCCAGCCATTTCCATGGGCCCTGATTTTACCTTTCCAGCCTTCCTCTTCGACTACAGGCCTCTTTCAGATGCTAAGTTAGAGTAGAGAGTAATCTCTACTTTCCTATCTCACCAAGGCCTGGAAAGCTAAGGAAGCAGGATCACCATGGTTTACAACCTGTCTAGAGTGCTGGTCAGAATGGCTACAGAAGAATTCTCTCTCTCTCTCTCTCTCTCTCTCTCTCTCTCTCTCTCTCTCTCTCTTCTCTCTCTCTCTGTCCTCTCTCTCTCTCTCTCCTCTCTTTAATTAGGTAAATGGTATGCCGATGTATCAGACAGATGTTGTGAATCACTTTTTCCTCTGGGCATTACACAACTGTTGCCATTATGAACAATTAACACTATAGCGATTACTATAGTGACTTACAGTGCACCTTGGTCCAAAAGTTATGGGAATGAAATAAACAGTGATAACTAGGACTATAGTAATGTCAACAGAGCTGTTGGCACTCCTGCGTAGAAAGGAGGCTATTGCTAGCCTGGGATTCTAGTCATTCTTCCCTCCGTTTGGGAAGGTAGAGTATATAGAAGGTAGAAGGTCAACCTGCAGTTGACAACAGTTTTCCTCTGGTTGACAGCCATGCTGAGGGGATGCAATGATACTGTGGCTTTTGTGTCAACCCTGGAAGAAACAAGACCCTCATTCCATGGTAACAAACTTAAAAGACTTCAAGTTGGGAAAGTGAGAAAGAGATTTTTCTCTCTTCTGCAGAGGTACTTTTTTTACTCTTTCATACAAAGAAAATGAAAGGGAAGGGAAGGGAAGGGAAGGGGAGGAGAGGGAAGGGAAGGCAAGGGAAGGGAAGGGAAGGGAAGGGAAGGGAAAGGAAAGGAAAGGAAAGGAAAGGAAAGGAAAGGAAAGGAAAGGAAAGGAAAGGAAAGGAAAGGAAAGGAAAGGAAAGGAAAGGAAAGAAGAGATTCTGCTTTGCTCTGCTCACTGGCTGGTATTCCAGAGAGTTACCCTCTCCTCTCTCATCCAGTATAGCCCCTTCCTCAAACCTCTTCCCATTCTCTGTTAGCAATCTAACACTCTGCAACTTTTCCAATGGAAGATAAACTGACCCAAACAAGCAGGGCTGGAGAGCTAGGGAAGATGAGGAGTCTAGTGCCTCCAGGTCCTTTGAGGAGCTCGAAACACTCTTTAAACCCTAATGTTTTATTTCTTACAACTTACTCTCCTGTAAGTAACCACTTACGCATTCCGCACTGAGTAACCAACAAACTGTCGTTCACCAGGCTGGAGGTAGACAGTAGTGTTTCCCTACTCTGTCTTTGATGCCGTATCTAAGGTGAGTAGATGTTTGTTTCCATCTCCCTAGGCAAAGTCGCATGGCAGCAAGTGGTGACACTTCACTGTGGCTGTGTTTTGCATTTTCCTAATTATTGATGAGTGTTTAAAATACTGCACTTTTCAGAAATCGTTGACCTCCTCTGTTTCCTTGTTTGTTAAATGTTTGTCCTTGTCTTCCTATGTTTCAGTGGCGCATTGATCAAGGGAGATCCTGATTTAAAAGCTTTAACGTTGACAAACGGGAGCCTTTAAAAGAACTTGGTGATATTAAAATGAATATAACTCACCCTTCCCAATACACTTAAAACTCACTCCACTTGATCTCAAATCCCCTTTAACTTCTCACTGCCAAACCCAACCAATCATAAATTTTAAATGCTAGAGGAAAATTAATTCACTTATATTCATTAATGTGTCTACATCTGGAAGATGGATTGTACAAAGCTCTTAGATACAATCTGTAAAACATAAATATTGTAAAACTTTTAAGTTAAGTAATATTCTCACTTAAATTTTTTTTAAAATATCAAAGATATTTCATTCTTTCTTTTTAGCAGAGGTTTAAGTTTGAAGTAAATTGCTGCTCTATAAATTCAAAAGTATTAATGGCAATGTTGTTTACTGAGTTTTACTCCAAAGAAGGCAAAGTTCTTGGTAGGCATTGTTTTGGCTCTCTTTAAGAAATAAAAGACTATACCTGAATTATACATAACTTCAAAATGCTAAATAGAAACTATTTAATGAGAGAGAACAATAATTGAATTTCTCTTGTTACCTAAAAAAAAGAGATGACATCTTAAAATCTAATTCTATATGTATATAGTAACAATGCCGCTTTTGTGGCATAAGGGAAATAGAGCTAACAGAATTGGTGGGCTCACTTGTCTGAAGGGAAAGAAGTTGGTAACACGTTGCTGAAATAGCTGAGATGGTGGGGTATGGTGCATGAGAAGTGACAGCCATGGCCACCACCACCAACTCCGCGGTGTTTAGGGACAGGTGTGAGTTATGAGACCAGACTGACCAGACTGCATAGCCACAGAGTGATATAGTATACACCACTAAAAGCAGAGGGCGTCCATGTAGAATGAGGCAACTCAATGAGGCAAGATAAGAGACCTCACTTGAGGTCATCCCATTAACACAGAGAAAAAGTATCTCAACTAAGCTATGTGCTCTAGAGTGCAGACATGGCCTAGGATGAGAATGAAATTAAAAATAAAATATCAATAAAGTTCTCATAAGTAATAAATTCCTCCTACAAGAGCAAGCATATCCACCACTGATTTAGCTGTTGGTTATAAGAAGCCAACACTGTTTAAGAAAAGCAACCTAATCTAAATTTTCTACAGCTTCATGGCATCCATTATATGGTTATACAATACAGTATTAAAAAGATAGAAAGCAGTAAGACATACTGGAGATAAAAACCCGTCTACAACCACAGGAAAACCCACGGAATCAACTAACCTAGACTCCTAGGGGCTCAACCAGAGAGTTTGCATGGGACTGACCTAGGTCCTCTGCACATATGTTACATTCATGTATGTTGGTCTTCTTGTGGGACCCCCTAATAGTGGGAGCAGGGGCTGTCTCTGAAACTGTTGCCTGCTTTGAGGACCCTTTCCTCCTACTGGGTTGCCTCGTGCAGCCTTAATAGGAGAGGAGATGACTAGGCTTACTACAACTTGATAAGCCATGACTGGGTGATATCCATGGGAGGTCGGTCCTTTTCTGAAAAGAAGAAAGGAGTGGATGGGTGGGAGGTTTAGGGAAGGGACTTGGAGGAGAGGAGGGAGGGAGGAGAAAATGTGAACGGGCTGGGAAAAAATAATTAATTAATTAAAAATAAAACAGATGTCTACCACATAAAAACACCCAGAAGTCCATACAAATCATTGAGAAACAGTTGTTGACAATAGCAACAAAGACTATCTGACAATTAGGGCTCGTTGTGAATATGGCAGAATACAGAATCCCCAACAAGATGGGCTTCTGAGTATGTCGGGGGGGGGTGTGTGTGATTTTCTTGATTACATTAATCAAGGTAAGAAGACCAGCCTACTGTTGGTGACATCATTACCTAGTCAGGGGTTCTGGTTTGCCTCTCTGTTGCTGTAATAGATACCATGATCTCATGTAATTTCTTGGGGAAGGATTTGCTTTAACATATAAACTTATATAGCTACTACAAGAATCAGCGTGACATTTCCTCAGGAAGATAAAAGAATCCATCTACTCCAACATTGAGCTATACTGTTCTTGGGCATATACCCAAAAGACATTTCATCCTACAACAGAGACATTTGCTTGACCATGTTCCTTGCTGCTCTAGTCACAATAGCCAGAATTAGATACAACTAACTGTCACTTAAGAGAAGAACAGATAAAGAAAATGTGTCACATTTACAGAGTGGAGTTTTGCTCCACCATTAAGAAAAATGAATCATAAAATTTACAAGTAAATGAATGGAATTGGAAATAAATCATCCTGAGTGAGGGATCCCAGACCCAGAATGACGTGGATTGTGTTTGCTTACATGTGAATATTAGTTGTTAACCAGTGATAGCCAAGCTACAATCTATAGAACTGCAAGGGTTAGGTATAGAGTAAGGGAATGGAACAGATAGATTTCCCTAGGAAATGGAAATAAAATAGATAGTTAGGCATGGATGGGGAGGTGCAGGAATGGAAAGATAAAGTGGGGAAGGGAAGGAAAAGGGGAATGAAAGAGGGAATATGGCAAGAAACAGCTAAAATTTAGGGCCATTTGAGGGGTGGTGTGGAGGAAACCTAATACAGTAGAAGCTTTGTAAAATACATCCACATATAAAGACAATCTAAATGAAATCACCAAATAATGGAAGACAGAGAGTTCCAACTGGACATTCCTTATCACCAAATGAAGCTTCCAGTACCAGGATTGGGTTACATCTAGTCAAGTTGTTGGCTAATGGGGTCCCATGGGAATCCACAAACAACCTAGATGGTTGCCTCGACTGTAATTTGCTCTCTATAAACTGACAGCAAGGCTGCACTGCTGAAGACCACACCTATACAACTCATTGTAAATGGAGACGTTGGGCTGGTGCTTATATAGAGAAAGCCTTCACCCCTGCCTGCTAGCATCTTTGGTACAGGAAGGTTTTCTGCATGATACCAAAAGAAAAACAAAAACACCAAGCCAGCCACAAACTCTTTGATCTACAGTGGTGTCATGCCTGCAAGATAAGCTAGTGCAATGGTGGCACAGAGCATGTGGGAGTCACCAACCTATATCCAATTTGACTCAAGGCCTCTTCTACAAGATGCAACCCATATCTGAAACTGCTTGGGTAACCAAGAACCTAAGACTAGATAGTCCAGAGACCTAGAGTAAAACCAAATATTACTATTCTTTAAAAACTGTAACAATAAAATTGTTCCTGATGACATTCTGCTATATCATAGGTCAGTGTCTCATTCAGCCATCATCAAAGAAACTTCCTCCTGCAGCAGAGAACAAATAGATTACACAGTCAAGCATCATGCAGAGAGTGAGAGGCCTTGGAACACTCAGCCTCAAATGGGATGTCTCTATCAAATTCCTCCCTTCAAGACTCAGGGAACCCCAATATGGAAGAGGCTGGAAGAGTGTAAGAGCCAGAGGTGATGGAGGAAACCAAGAAAACAAGGCCTTCCAGACCAACATGAGCAAAGCTCATATGAACTCAGAGGCCGAGGCAGCACGCACAGGGCCTGCCATGGGTCTGCACCAGGTCCTCTGTGCATATTGTGACTTCCAGTTTAGTGGTTTTTATGGGACTCCTGAGTGTGTGAATGAGTGTGTCTCTCTGATTCTTATGCCTTCTCTTGGGCTTTTTTCCTTGTTTTGCCCAATTTTGATGTATTAGTTTTTGTTTTATTATTGTATGTCTTATGCTATGTTATGTTATGCTATGCTATGCTATGCTATGCTATGCTATGCTATGCTATGCTATGTTATAATCCCTTAAAAGCCTGTTTGTTTTCTAGTAAGAGACAGGAAGGGAGTAGATCCTTATGGAAGGGAGGTAGGGAGGAACTGGGAGGAATAAAGGGGGATAATTAATAACCAATAAATAATAATCAGGATATATTATGTGAGAAAAAACCTATTTCAACTTTAAAAATATTGAGAAAATAATGGCCACAATTTTATGACTTTTGTGAAAAATACCAACTTACATAGCCAACTCTGTCAATTTAAAGTTTTATATGCAGCTGAAACAGTTTTCAAAATGAAGGTGAAACCAAAGAGCTAGTTCCAGGACGGGCTCCAAAGCTACAGAGAAACCCTGCCTCGAAAAACCAAAAAAAAAAAAAGTATTTTTAGATAAATAAAACACAGACAAGCACTGATGAGGAACCTCCTTCGGGAAATGGCCTTTAAGAGGCTGGACCAGGTTAGGGCGTGACTTAGGGTACCAAAAAGCTGCGGTCCCGCCCGGCTTGGTCTCTTCTTCGCGCAAGCCACAGGGATGTCCGACCCCATTCCTATTTCCTCGCTGTTATCTGTGAGTTCCCTTTTAATAAAGAAAAACCTTAGAACAGTCTATTTGGAGTTAGCCTGGGATCATTTGACTCACATCCACCCCGCCCCTATTTGACACGTTCTGCATCAAAGCGCTGTGGGACATGTTGGCCAGAAGTTCTCAAGTTTCTTAGTGCTGCGACCCTTTATTTAATACAGCTCCTTGTGCTACAGTGACCCCCAACCATACAATTATTCCATCGCTGCTTCATAACTGTAATTTTGCTACTGATATGAATAGTAATATAAGTATCTTATAGGAAGGATACCTGATATGTGACTCCCAGATTGAGAACCACCGTACCTGATCATAGGCTAGTCAACATGAGCAGTACACACATGCAAAGGTGCACTGTCTGGGAATACATGGCTTAATGGAGTCATCCTGTTTACAGAGAGTTTTCAATTGTTCTTCAAGAGGGACAGGGTTAGCTACCCATGCTCTCAAGAGTACATATTATACTGGAACAATCACTAAAGTAAATATTAGCAAGAAGTATATCCAAAGTATCTCTTTCTCATTTTACTCTTAATTACATTGAAGAGTAGGAGAGAAAAAGTGTAATTTCTCTTCCTCATCCACCTTAGTGGTCATGGGCAACACACCAAGAAGAGACAGGATAGCAAGAGAAAACCATACCGATTTATGTAAGAAAAGTTTTATGTGATATGGGAGCCTTCCTTCACATATGAACAACAAGGATTTTATTGTCCATCTGCTGAGAAGTGGACTATGGCAAAGCATGGCTTGGCAAGAGGCTGTAGCCTAAGTAGAGGGGGCTCCATAAGGTCTGCTCATACCGATGCTGTTCTTGTAACCTCCTTGGGGTCTAAGGCAGGACCCTCATCACACAAGGACTTTCAGGGGACAGAAAGGACGTGTCTCTTCCTGAGGCCTAAGACTTGTTTTGGGAAACAGAAATTTTCATTTCTGTGAATTACTCAGTGGTAATGGGACAAAAGAATAAAGAGAAGGAAGGCAGCAAGATCTCACCTCTAAGGTCATCCAGTCTCCTTCAGAATGAAGAATTCAGCATGGTAAGACCTCTCACCCTTCTGAGTACCATGTTTTGACTCCAGCAGATAAATTCCACTAGCAATGTCCAACATAGAAAAATACAAGAGGTATACTTATAGAGATCTTAAATCTCTGTATATTGCATGTATATGTATCTGTGTGCTTGCGTGCATCTCTCCCCATATATACACATATGATATACATGTGTATATTCTTTCCATCCTGGGGTGGGAAGGACATCCCCTGAATATCCGAAGGAGCTTAGAGCATCACTGATGTGGAACAGTTTCCTTTTGTATGTGAAATTTCAATTGATGCTTGGATTCCGTTAAGCAGGGTTCTTGGGATAAATGTCATAATAAGAATGATGATGTTTGTTATTTCATGTTTGAATATCTCTTCACATATTTCTTCTATATGCTTGTACATACACTAATTAAAAGCTATGGTTAGAATTTCAAGGCCTTTATCTCAATTTCCAGCACCACAGTATTATTTAACAAAGCACAGTAGTGTATATGTATAAAAATGTCACAGTAAAACTCTTTGTATACTAAATAGAATCAATTTAAAACTTAAAGTAAAAATTATCTGCAAATTTTCTTTTAAATTGAGGATTCATCATATTTGTTAATTATCTTAAGACAAGCCTATGTATGTGTGTGTGGTACATGTGTATACACGTTTGTGTGTGCACATATGTGTACACAAGTGCGAGCATTTATCAAGGCTAAAGTAGATGTCTGGTATCATCTTCAATATTTCTTTAGCTTGTATTTTGAGACGGAGTTTCTCCCTGACCCCAAGCCTCACTTATTCAGCAAGACAAGCTGGCCAGTGAGCCTCAGGGGTGTTCCTGTTCCCACCATTCCCTGCCTTTACCATGGGTCCTGGGAACCACTTTACCAACCGGGCCATTTACCCAGACCATGGTTCATTAGCTATTTAAAATACCAACACACTAAGCACAGTTCTCTTGTACCAGGTATGTTTACTTGCATCATTTTCTTACATGGCTCTTTTTTATACACAAGCAAAATCATTTGATTTAGCCTTAGAAGCATGCACTTTCTTTTTGTGTGGGTGTCCTTTGCCTTTGAATTATAGTTGAAAAAAGTACAGTTACAAACAGCCACAAGGATAACGTGCTGAAATTCAGAGTAAACAAGCTATAAACCCAAGTATTCATTTGTGTGAGATAAATCAAGGAAACTATGCCACAATTAAATCTATAGTGATTATAGTTCTTAATTACCCAACATTGAGTTTTATTTTATAATCTTGCTCTTGTATTCTTTATAGCTGATAATCACATAATTCTTTGTAAATTTTGTATGTCAAAATATTGATGTACAACCTTAGAATATTTATCGAAACAAATGTGTTGGTGGTAAAACATGCCTTGCTTCCCCAAAGCCAGGACATGAAGCACACTCTTATCTGTTAGACATGTAACAGGAAAGCTCAAAAAAATTCCAATTTAAAAACTATAACCCAGTTATGCCAATACTCTTCATTAAAATGCCACAGACCAATAAAACAGGCTGCATTAATTTCCCCATTATGGTTGAAACTGAAAACTATTTCTACAGTTTTGAAGTTACTTCTTAAATAATAAGAACTTGAAACCGAGTCACAGAATGGAGTTGACAAAGTAGGGTATTGGCTTCTAGAAACAAAAGGAAGAGTAAAGGAGATTGAAGAAGCCAGAAGAAGCCAAGTGGCTCTTAGCATCAGTTGGCTACACCCTTTCTTGTTTCCTGTTGGTTTGGTAGATTACCTCTGCAGACTTAGAAGTCTCACGTTATAACAAAGATCACTATGCTTCATAGCTTCAGTGACTGCTAATTTTGGAATCAGTGTGAGGTCTTCTGACTCATGGCTCCTTAGGAGGCGGCTGTCAAGACAGAAGCCCAGCTGCAAGGATTAGAAAACTTATCTGGGGGATCCACTCCCCATCGAACAGCTGAAGCTAACAAGAGCCAAAGGCTTTCTTCACATTGGCTTTGAGAATCTTCATATCCCAGAGAGAAGCAGCTGTATTGCTTTTAAGACACATCTTGGGAATTAGGAGGAATGCTACATTCTAGTGGGTAAAAGGAAGTCACTATGCCTTATTTAGGCAATAAGGAATGATGTAACAAGGCACAGCCTTTTGAAGAGAGGAATGTCAATGCATTTGTAGGCTTTCTAGACACTCCCAAGGGAGGCCAATCAGAGGCTACCTTACTGCTGGTGAAATAACTCTTTCCTCATGTTCTCCTTTGGTTTTGTTTCACTTATTATGGAGATGGTTAAAGGTCAAGAAGTCAAATCGTCACATTTCCTTCACAAATATATCTTTTGGTGACATGATAGCAAAATGTTTTGTCTTATATTTTGACACAAAGTGTATATAATAGAAAATTATTGATAAATTCATCAAAAGAATTAAGGATTTTATTATTTTGACTATAGCATACCTATGTTTTTTTGGACATCCACTAAAAAAACAAAAGTTCACACTATATAGCAACAAGAAAATTTCAAATTATTCAGGTGAAAAAAACTGAATGTATCAAACACATGGAAACCAAATACACCCCAAGTCCTAGTGCACTTTCTTTGACCAGCACAGCACACACATGTGTTTTTGATATTGAAGACCTCACAGATGGTGCTCCAATCCAATATCCCAGACTGAGTTAGATTCCCCATCTTACACAGCTGTGGATTTCCATTCTTCAGTGTGTCCTTGGAGCCTGCAGTGGAACTGCTCATTAAATGCCTTCCTCTTCCTACTGGATTTCAGTTAGTAGCAGCACTTTTTTTGTTCCAGATTATTTAAACGAATTATGCTAAAAAAAAAAAAACAAACACAACAATTCGTACTTTTTAGGGAAATAACATCTCAAAATACTTTCTGAGCTGGCATTGTCAACCCCTTGGGAAAGAAGAACTTTCTGTAGCACTGTTTTCTCAGGTGTGAGTGTGCAACCCAAGACAGCTTCTGCTAAGGACTAGGGGCAGATGCCCCCTCCTTTCTCCTTTGTCTTTTTTTCCTTTCTCCTCTCTCCTCTCTCTTCGCTCCTCTTCCATCTCTTGTATCTCCTTTTTGGAGTAATATATTCCCCGACCATAATGTGAGGACACTCAACAAATTTGCAAGAGCTCCTCTGGTTCAAAAGGTGAAACACTTGAAAATGTCAAACATTCAATATATGTCTAATAAGTAACTCAGTAGTAGAAACAAAATTGATATCTAATTTGTACCATCAAGGGTCTTTCAGTTATAAAAACAATGAAAATGTAAGCAAGAACTATTTTTTTTTGACTCGGTAACTTTGAAGGATGAACGAACTCTTCTTGGTGACCTTTTAACCTTGTTATTTACATGCTTTTGAAGCTGTAGGAAGGAACGGGGTCTCCTAATCTTTGCTGAAAGGATTGGAAGTTCCAATGAGAAAATGAGATTGAGAAAGGTGTTCATTTGGTGTCATGTGGCTTGTCACAGGGCATGACAGATCTGATTGAACTCACGAACAGAAAAATCATAAAAACGGTTATCTCCGAAAAGGCAGAAATCAGTCTCTGAGGCCAGTATTCAGAGAGGAGAATAAAAGATAGTCTTTTATCTTGGTGACTGAGAGGATGCTCACATCTGAGGAGAGGTAGGGTTATTCAAATACACATTTTCACTGACCACTTTAGTCTTGCTTTGGTGATAAACAAAACCATCCTGGTTCACCTATGATATTCTAACCACTCTGAAATAGAGCAGAATTCTACAAATAAGATGTTCATATGCAAACAACTGAAGATTTTAAGAAAAAGACAATACCTTTACTTCTCTATTGGTCTCAGTCATGATGTACAACTTGTGTTTCTATATCTGAGATTCAGCCAGTCATGTTCTTTGAACCTCTGGTCTCCTCAGAGTTCTTCGCAAATGGGTAGATGTGGTTGGAGGGGAAGACTTTATCCCAGGAGTCTACCTCCAAAAGAGTGATTCAATTCTCTGCCTCACCTGAAGGATTTCAAGTGCAATGCTGGGTCAAGGAAGGGTTCCATAATCAACCTAAGGCAGTGAAAGAAACACACACACACACACACACACACACACACAGAGTATTAATCTGTTCCTTCACAGAACCATGCCTATTACAGCAGGCATCTTTTGGGGGTATCTCCTGCCACTGTCAATGTCACATGATGTCTTTGATCTGTGTCCCCAAAAGAACAACTAGTAAATGCTGTGCTTGTTCAATCAGAATGCCCTCAATTCGTAACCCTCATCTTTCCAAAACGTTTGTCTCACCTCAACTCTACCTCACCTATAAAGACTCAGTTCAATACATTATTAATGAGTAGCTAGGTTAAAGAAAATGATTTTTTTCTATAAAATTCTATTATGAAAATGTTCCCACATGCAGAAGATGGAGGACTAGCATGATCGTACATCACAAAAGCTCCTGGATTACATGGTAAACATTCTACAATATGAGTATTCAACTTTACCTCAGCCACATTATCTGGAAGATAAGAATCTAAGAAACAGCCTTACAAATGGGACTAATTATTAAGTTTAACTATAAATCATTTGAAAAAGTTTATAGTTTATATTTTCCATTATATATTCATATAAATCGTGTTATAGTAGTGCTTTACCCATTATATTTTGTATTCTGGTTAAGTTACAAAGAAAATTGGTAGTACAATATGGAAATATCAATAATTTCTGCATGTCTAAGAATGTATTTACCAGCTCACTAACTACAGAGACAATCCTTTTCTAATGTGACAGCATTATGCCCAGTTCCATTCAATTTGATGAATATTTACTGAGCACTTTGCATGCCAGATAGAACGTACATAATTCTTACCCACCAGGAATAGACTGCCTGGGAGAATGATGAAATACTAAGGTGTATCACGTTACAACTATCGGAAAGCTTTTGTTAAGGAACCAGAGTGGGTCCAGTGTATTGTCTTGCCCCCCTTCAGGACAACCTCACTCATTCCTCCCAATGTGGAGCTTGGACCCAAGCCCTTCCAAGATGCAGCCCAGGCTCAAATTTGGCAAGTACAGAAGTAAAGGGGGCCAGCCTCCAAGCTTCCTGGACATTTCCCGAAAGGGCCATCCATGGTTCAGAGTGCCTCTGGGAGCACCTGGAGAGGCTGCATCAATGTTTATTTATCCAAACTTACTTCTGGCACCATCCTAATGTATTGGCCTGCAGCAATTTTCTAATAAACATCCTATGTGCACATCTCTACCTCAGAACCCATGTTTCAGGAACCTCGCCATGCAGAACCTCACTGAGTCTATCAGTATGTATTCATAGCAATTATATCTTTCTTTGTATAACACCATCACACATATGACAGATGCATGCAATCTGTGTCCACCCCAGTGATGATGTCATGCATAGGAACACCACTGGCGACATTTTGTAGGTCAGCAGAAAAAGTGATTTAGTTCTTCCCCTCTGATCACATTGTTTTCCAGGAAGCAAAATCAAGAGTCATGACAGAGACTTTGCTGGCTGTCTCTTACTACCTTGCCTTCTCTAATCCTGCTGATGTAAAAGATTAAGGTGCCAAGCGTGTGTTTGCTCTCCATATTACCACACTTGGCATTCATTCAGGGGATTACCAAGCCAGCCACAACCTGACGATCAAGAACACGAAGAGTGACATTGCTTTGTCCAGTACTTATTTCACTTATCTATAAAATGTGGCAGTGTTGGAAACATTGCCCAGAGAAGCAGCTGACAACAAGTATCGCTAGCCTTTTGTAAATAAAACCTGTTTTGTCACTTGGCTGCAGTTCAGTGATTTAAGCATGAATGTGAATCTTCTACAGACAGAAAAGAGAACACGGGGAAGCGAGATGAAGGCGAAGCTAAAAGAGACAAACACAATGTCTGATTTAAGTGTGTAACAACTCAGGGCTCCAGAATGAAACGCATTAACTTTGAGCCACTGAGGGAACAGCGAGTGTTGCCAATCACGATGATGACGGAGTTGCCCCAAGTCATGCTTCCGCTGAATATCAGGCCAGCTTTTGAATTATAATATCCTATGTTCAGTATGTTCTGTGGCATACGGAAGGAAATCAATTTGTGACCATCAAAATGTTTGAGAATACTATATATGGTCCCCGGGTGTGGTGGGTAAGATAAGTAGAAGGATATTTACAATGCAGTCTCCTCACAGTGTCCCCAAACTCCTCTGAACATGCCCGACGACACCTGGTAGTTCATTTGCTCCTACTCAATGGAAAGAAGCCACAGGAACCTTTGCTTTTGTACAAGGTGTGAGAAGAGCCTGGAGGAAACATTGGTGACCGTGCCTGCATACCAAGTGCTTTTATTTGCTTGCATACACTTTTATTCTTTCAGTTTACCGAGTGCTTCCAAGGGAGGCTCGCTGTCACAGCCTTCTGAGTCAGGAGGTGGCGGAGCTTGAGTGATAAGATGTGAGAGGAAATGGCAGCTCAGGGTTTTGATCTAAGCAATCAGGCCAGGGATCCGTCCAGTCCTTTGCCCGTGGTGTCTTCTTGCCTCTTTTGCTCAGAAACAGACCTCGCCATTGTAGAGTCCTCTACGGAGCTGTTCTCGCTGCCGGGGCGTGAGTGACTGTTGCCTTCGCGATAGAAGCAGCAGCCACAGAAATATTTATGGAGCACTTACTAGCTGTCAAGCCTCAAGTCTCATGAGAAGCACTTTACATGCTTTTTGTCATTTAAGACCCCAAGATTTAAAAAAAGAAATCGTGTCTTAAGGGAAATAAATGTGCCTGACAAGAAGTGCCCAAAGACAACCTAAGTGGGGAAATTACTATGAGCTAAAGTGACGGCAGGAGGCAGGAGGAGCGCTCTTCTCAGAATCAAAAGGAATATATGTTGAAGGCAAATTAGGATTTATTAAGCGCTGTGTGAAAGACTCTAGACTAGGCTGCTTTGCATGAATACTCTTACCAGTATCCATCATTGTCGCTTCCACATACAGATGAGAGATTTGAGATGCAGCCAAGGTGCCTATTCTGCCCCATTCCATGGCCACTGATGGAAGTCTGAAGCCGATCTGCTCTGTTTGACTCCACAGCTACAGCTTCCTCTCCTCAGAAGAGTAGAGCGAACTCACTGGCAACAAAGTGGACATGTAGTGATCAGATGACAGTACCTCAACGGTGTGACCAAAACATTCAGAGAGTGACAGGGAAGGGATACACATGCAGAAAGGTACCCCGAGGCTGTTCATGGGTTGAGGTATTTGATTACAGGACTTATTGAGCCTCCAAACTTCCTGAGGAAAGGTGTATCATAAGAAGTCATTTTATAACAATATAGAAAGCAAGTGGGAATTTGAAAAATGTTTGAAAATTCTTATGAGAATGCCACACTAGCTCATTACATCTTTGTTGTTGCTGTACACGCATAATACTGTTCTGATCATGATTCCCTTCCCCTAAGAAGCACATCCACTAGGAGCCTCAACCTCTCAGTTACTTTCAGGCTGTGGGAGATAAAAGCATTGTCCTCTTTTTCAGACCAGATTTTACACTACATGGGCTCTGGTGAGGGCTTGTAAGCAAGGTTACTTAGAAATTGCTTTGACATGTGCTTTTAAAGATCATAGACATGAATGTTAGAGAGATGACAGACACAGGGATAAGCGAAGGAATATAGATAGATGGATAGATGATGGATGGATGGATGGATGGATGGATGGATGGAGAGATGGATGGATGGAGAGATGGATGGAGAGACAGATGGATGGAGAGATGGATGGATGAATGGATGAATGGATGGAATCCTCCACTCAGTCCCTGTGTCTTTGAAGCTTCTATATCTAGACCATGTGTCTCTGGATTATTCTTCACCCAATCCATGTGCCTGTATTATA
The DNA here is from genome assembly GCA_004026605.1 of Ondatra zibethicus. NCBI lineage: Eukaryota > Metazoa > Chordata > Mammalia > Rodentia > Cricetidae > Ondatra > Ondatra zibethicus. Next base: position 8,682 of record PVIU01010594.1, on the reverse strand, counting down.
TCTTCTTTTTAAAGCACCTGTCTATGGAGCATTTTCTACCTAATCAATGTGCCTGTGGATCATATTCTACCACCTCACATATATGTGTAGCATTTTCTTCCCAACCCATGTGCCTATGTTGGATCTTCTCTGAGTGTGTCTGTCAATGGAGGATCTTCCACCCAGCACATGTATTCTAGATGTGTTTGTGGACCATCTTTAATCATTTCTCTGTGCCTGGGGACAGTTTCCACCCCACATGTCTGCAAAGCATCTGCCATCAAGTCCATATGTTGTCAGAACATCTATGCCCAGCCTATATCTATTGAGCATCTTCTACGCAGTTCACTTTCTGTGGCACTTTTCCCACTACCAGCTGCCAGCTTCCCAAATTCCATCAGAAAACTTCCACTGATGATGGCCCAACCTTCATCAGCTTCTTCACTCCTCAGGTGAACAAGCAGGCATACCTTGCTCACTGAGGAAGACATAAACATTGTGGTGGTTTGAATAGGTTTGGCCTCCATAGACTCGTGTGTTTGAATGCTTGGCCAATAGGGACTATGACTATTAGGAGGTGTGGCCTTGTTGGAGAAAGTGTGTCACTATGGTGGTAGGATGTGAGGTTTTTTATTTGCTCAAGCTATGCCCAGGATGGGAAGCTTCACATACTATTGTCTGTGGATCAAGATGTAGAACTCTCAGCTTCTTCTCCAGCACCATGTTTGCCTACATGCTGTCATGGTTCCCATCATCCCCATAGTGGATTAAACCTCTGAAAATGGAAGTCAGCCCCAGTTCAATGTTCATTTATAAGGGCTGCCATGGTCATGGTATCTTTTCACAGAAGTAGAAATGCTAACTAAGACAGAAGTTAATAACAAAGGGGTTGTTGTTGGGGTAGGCCTGCCTGACTGTTTGGAAGATTGTGGACTTTGGAAATTTGTATCAGAAAAGTAGTTGGATGCTTTAACTGGGACTTAATGGAACATACTAGTAGGAGCATGAAAGACAGTGGTTCTGGGGGTGATTTGAACTGTGGGGGCCAGGATCAAGAGGTTTCAGAGAAGAAGAATTTTAGAATGTTCCCAAAGGATCTTTCTTATGGTATTATGGGGAAGAATGTGACTGTTTTTTGCCTTTATCAAAAGAATCTGCCTGAGGCTAAAGCAAAGAGATTTGAATTAATTCCATTGTCAAAGGAAATCTCAAAATAGCCTAGTATAGACTTTGTCATGTAGTTATTAGCAGTAACTCTAATGAAGATTCACAATGAAAAGGAGCAAGCTGAGCAAAGAAAAATACAAAATGCACAATTTGAAGGGAAAAGGAGCACCAGGAAGTGGAGTGGCACTAAGTTCTGTGTTCAAGGAAATAAACATATTAAGAAAAGGAATAAAGCTAGGAAGCGGTGCACACGCCTTTAATCCCAGCACTCAGGAGGCAGAGGCAGGTGGATCACTGTGGGTTTTAGGCTAACATGGTCTACATGTAGAGTGAGTTCCAGAAAAACCAGGGCTACACAGTGAAACCAAAACCAAAACCAAGCAAACCAAAATGAAATGGAATAAAGAGAGTGGTGATCTCAGGGCATTCACCCAGTTAAGCTTCCAACTTGTATTTAACAAAAAGTTCAGAAACATATGTGGTAATGTACACCTTTATTCCCAGCACTCCGGGACAGAGGCAGCAGGATCTTTGAGTTAAGACCAACCTGGTCTACAGAGCGAGTTCCAGGAAAGCCAAGTTTAGGTAGTGAAGGAAACCATTGAAAACCAAAACTGGGTGAAGATGTAGTTGAACAAAGGGGCCATATTCCAGCCCCAACAAGCAGCAGAACCTGACAGTTTTAGCCACATGGTTCTGGCTTTAGAGTCAGGGATGGAAGAAAATAGTTATCAAATTTGCCTCCATGCCTCAGAAAAGCAACTGAGGCCAGGAATTTAGGTGTGTCACTGTATGGAAACCCAGAGAGGCCATTGCATGAATCTGTGAAGGTGAAATCTGGATTGCCTTAGAGACCCTAAAATGATGGAGATGCTGGAGAAGTGGGATACCTGCCAAGGAAAGCTGCTGACAGGGAGTAGAATCAGCCCAAGGGAAAGAGATGTGTTGCAGTTAACAAAGCTGAAAGGAGTTGAAGATCTGAAGAGCACTTTGACATCAGACACAGAGATGCAGAGTTTGGAGTTTGTCCAGCTGGTTTTTGGTCTTACTTTGGTTCAGTATTTCCTTACTATGCTCCCTTTCCTCCATTTTGGGATGATAATGTATATCCTGTGTCATTATATGTTGGAAGTATGGTATCTGTTTTTACTTTTTATGGGGGATTTATTTTATGGGGGATTATAGTTTTTAAGTGATTGAATGAATTTCATAAGAGACTTTGAACTTTGAACTTTTAAACACTGTTGAGACTGTGGTAGAGTATGGGGACTTTTGAAGTAGGACTGGGTGCATTTTTAACTGTTAAGGTTACAAACCTATGGGTGCCAAGGAGTGCGATATGGTGCTTTGAATAAATATGGCTCCCATAGACTCATGTGTTTAAATACTTGGCCTATAGGGAATGGCAATATTAGGAGGTGTGGCTTTGTTAGATTAGGTATGACCTTGTTGGAGGAAGTGTGTCACTGTGGGGGTGGGCTTTGAGGTTTTAAATGTGCTCAAGCTATGCCCAATGTGGGACAGTTCACTTCCTGTTGTCTGTGTATCAAGATGTAGCACTCTCAGCTTCTTCTCCAGCACCATGTCTGCCTACATGCTGTCATGGTTCTCCCCATAACCATAGTGGACTAAACTTCTGAAACTGTAAGCCAACCTCAAATGTTTTCCTTTATAAGAGTTGCCATGATCATGGTATCTCTTCACAGCAATAGAAATCCTAACTAAGATACATATTTAGATTGAGTAGACATCTTTTAAGGTAAAATTATGCAGATGTTTTTACTAGATTTCCAAATATGTAAATCACAGGCTGCGTGTGGACACTTTGTGATCCCATGATCATTCAAACACTGAAGAAATTCTGCACTCCCAGGTCAACTGAACATGCAGAGAATTCTCAGTTTCTCTATCTCTCTCATTCTAAGCAAGACCCTTGTGAGGTTCCTCCATCACTGCAGAGTGAAGAACATCTGAAGTCCCACCTTTGCAAGGACTCAAAGAGAAGCACCAGCTTTCCTCTTCAGGCAGAGACAGAGGCCATTGCGCTCGGACACAGTACACACAGGACATACTGTATGCTTTGACCACTTCCTAGAAATAACGGAGTGATCAAACCTTCTTAATTAGGGTTTTAAATTGCTGTGACAAATGATGTGATTGAAAGCAACTTGCAGAGGACAGAGTTTATTTCATCTCTGAAATTCAGATCCCCCTCCATTGCTGAGAGAATTCGGGACAGCTCCACAAGCAAAGCAGACACCTCTAAGCTGGAAGTGGCACATGAAGGAGTGCTGGTAAAGGCTTGCTCGGGCTTGCCTTCCCATACCACCCAGGGTCCCCCACCCAGAGCGAGCTGAGCCTGACCTCGTCAAACAATAATCAAGAGAATATACCACAAGATTGCCAACAGGCCAATGTGGTGGGAGAATTTTCTCATTTGAGGTTCCCTCTTTCAAAATGACTCTGGCTTGTGTCAAGTTGACATAAAACTAGCCAGCATGGAATATATGTGTGATATAATGTGTGTGTGTGTGTGTGTGTGTGTGTGTGTGTGTGTGTATTTTCTTGCTTGTTTAATTCAATTTGGTGTTTGTTATATCTTATTTTGGGGGACAAGGACTCACTTTGTAGCCCAAGCCAGGCTCAACTCACTGTGCAGCCCAGGCTGAACCTCCTGCCTGAGCTAGATGGGTGCTGGGATTACAGGTATGGACGGCCAATGCCCTGGCTTAAGGCACATTTTTAAAAGTTACTTCTATATTGGCCTGATACATTAAAGGAAAGAAAATTTTCATTCCTTCCCATTTTATCCCCACTCTAAAAATAAAAACAACCCTCCTCTGCTCCAAATTTTCCTCAGTTTAAAGCCCTAAAGCATAAACATGGCAATTAAGAAAACAAAGTCATGAGTGGATGCACCCTATTCAGCCAGAGGTCAGCCAGCCACCAGAACTCCAGGTAGGTCGGAACTCAGTAGACTGCTTTACACAGACCTCCCCTGCTCTCTCAATTCTTACCCACCCTACTGAAAATCAACCCTCCCTGCCTCATCACTGTGTCCTGGTCCCCAACTCCAGCAGCACCACCCTGCTTGACTAGGGACCTGATCAGCCACAAGAACTCCAGGTATGCCACCCATCCATGGGCCCCCACTCTGTCTGTGACTCCCACTTTTTCTCTAATCACCCTTCCCTCTCCCTCACTATGTCCCAGCACCCAAATCAGGTGGAGACCCCCAGTCTAACAAGAGACCTTCCAAGCTGCCAGAATCCCAGCCCCCAACTTGGGTGGAGACCCTCTGCTCAATCACAGGGCACTCAGGCCAGAAGACCAGGAACCAAGGAGCAAAACATCCATCCAACAAAGACAAACTCAGAAATTGGCACTTAGACCTAGAATCAACCCAAACCCAAATGCCTAGACACCAGTGTAAGAACATGATCAATACAGAAAGAGCAATATGGCACTGCTAGAGCCCAGCTACCCTAAAATAGCAAGCTCTGAGTATTCCAACATAGCCAAGGCACACAAAAACTACCTTAAAACCAACTTCATGAATGTGATAGAGGTCATTAAGGAAGAAATTAATAAACACCTTAAAGAAAGCCAAGAAAAATCAGAGTTAAAGGAAATGCATAAAAATGCTCAAGACCTAAAAACATAAATACAATCGATAAAGAAAACACAAACTGAAGGAATTCTGGATATGAAAAATCTAGGTAAGGAAACAGAAACTACAGTTGCAAGCATCACCAACAGAATACAAGAGACAGAAGAGAGAAACTCATGCATTTAAGATATGATAGAAGAAGAGATACATTGGTCAGATAAAATGTTAAACCTAAAATATCCCTGACACAAAATATTCAGGAAATCTGGGACACTCTGAAAAGACCAAATCTCTAAATATCATAGGGAGGAAGAAGAAGAAGAATCCCCATCAAAATTCCAGAAAATATTTTCAACAAAATCATAGAAGAAAAATTTTCTAACCTAAGGAAGGACATGCCTATAAAGGTACAAGAAGCTTACAGAACAGCAAATAGATTGAATCAGAAAAGAAAATCCCTGAGTCACATAGTAATAAAAACACTAAACATACAGAACAAAGAAGGAATAATAAAAGCTGCAAGGGAAAATGACCAAGTAACATATAATGGCAGACCTAGCAGAATTACACTTGACTTCTCAATGGAGACTCTAAAAGCCAGAAGGGTCTGGCCAGACATCCTGTAGACTGTAAAAGATCACAGATGCCAGCCCAGACTACTATACTCAGCAAAACTTTTAATCACCATAGACAGAAAAACCAAGCTATTTCATGACAAAGACAAATTTAATCATTATCTATCCATAAATACAGCCCTACAGAAGGGACTAGAAGGAAAACTCCAAACCAAAGAAGTTAGATACACCCAGAAAAACACAGGCAATAGATATCCCACATCAGCAACACCCAAAGAAGGAAAACACACACACGCACACACACACACACAGATGCAGATGTAAAGATTCACAACCAAACATTCAGCACCGATAGAGCCCAAATTGGAGATCTCCATTGAGTCCCTTCCCTGAGAGCTCAGGGAACTCCATGGAAGAGATGGAGGAAGAGTTTTAGGATGACTCCAGGAGAACACAGCCCACAGAATCAACTAAGCAGAGCTTGTAGGGGCTCACAAAGACTGAAACAGCAATCACAGAGCCCGCATGGGTCAGGGTTAGATTATCTGCAAATATGTTATGGCTAGCTATGTAGTTTGGTATTCCTCTGGGACTCCTAAAAGTGGAAATGGGGATATCTCTATTTTGTCTGCTCTAGAGACCCTTTTCCTACTACTATGTTGCCTTCTCCAGCCTTGACATGAGGGTTTGTGCCCAGCCTTTTATAACTTGCTATGCTGTATTCGGTTGAAATCTCTGGGAGGCCTGCTCTTTCTGCAGGGAAATGAAGGAGGAGTAGATAGGAAGGGAGGGCTGGAAGGAGTAGAGGGAGGGAAAACTGGGGTCAGGGTATATTGTGTGGGAGAAGAATTTTTTTAAAAAGTAAGAAAGCAGGGTTGTTTTGTTCATTGACTCCAGCCCATCCTGAACTGTAGGCACGGAGAAAGAATAGCAAGATCAGCCATCACAGACTTCCTGACATACTGAAAACAGGGACCTGAGAACATACTACCCAGTGGCTAGATGACCGATTTAAATAGAATTGGTGTCTTGTGTGACTTCATCCCGGATTGCAACCATTTGGTTTTTCCTGTTGGTTGTGATGCTGAAGGCAAATGATTTTAGATGGATTTCACGTATCTACTTTGTAAGTCATTTAAAAGCATGCGTGTAAACAGCCATTGTCCTGTGGCCAGTGTTAAGAGTCTGAGCAGCAGACTGTGCTTCCAGGTGGGTCAGGAGGGCCTGAGAACATGTTTCCACTGCTCACTGTCAGCAATACAAAGACTACCAGAAGATGGTGCCCACATGCTGGTGTGTCACTTGATGCAGTGATTGAAAGAAAGCAAACCATATACTCTGCAACCAAACCTACTACTCGGGTATTGTTGGTGCCTGGCTTCATGGTGGAACACTACGGAAGAAGAATGTTTAGAGACCCCTCTCCTCTCTCCCTCTCCCCCTCTCTATCTCTCTCTCTTTCTCTCTCTCTCACACACATACACACTTACACAGGGACGTGGGTGACAATGGCATCTATATTCAATTCCCAGGTTGACTTTAGCAAAGCGTGCCATTAGGAGAGTCTCACACCCAAGTTTTGAAGACCAATTCTGTTACAGGTAATGACTGTAAATGCTGAACAAACTTCAAATTTCAGAGCTAAAAAATTAAAAGGCAAGAAAAAAAATTGCCCGGAAGCACAGTACTGCTCCTTGGGCTTAAAAGAGGTAAATGGAAACTTGTCGGGATAAATCTTCCATGTTGGCAAGTTTCCCCTGAGAACAGACAACAACCAAGAATATCTATGGCATGGGACAAAAATCTCCTGCCCAAGGCATATGTGAAGAAATACACCAAGTTCAGAAAGACAAATATTACATATTTTCCCTGAGATTCAGGATCTCTCTCTCTCTCTCTCTCTCTCTCTCTCTCTCTCTCTCTCTCTCTCTTCCTGTGTGTGTGTGTGTGTGCGTGTGTGTGTAGTATGTGTATTTGTGTGTGGAAAAATCACTAAACAATGTTATTATGAGAACCAAAAGAGTAGAAAGCAGAAACAGCTCACAAAATACATGCTTTCTGTTACAGTTTGCGCCAGCTAAAGATACCCACACGGAAAGGTTGGGGAGGTCTGTGCGTGTATGCGTGCGTGCGTGCGTGCGTGTGTGTGCAAACATCACCCTGACAGGGAGAGTTTGTGGGAACAGTTAACTGTGAACTTTGGCCTGGAGACTGAGCATGGGTTCTACCTTAAGAAATCCCGGACTGCATTGATAGGGTGACATCTCAGTGAAAACTAAGAGAACCCAAGAAAGATTCCCATCCCCACTAACAGCCACCTGTAACTCAGTTCTGCTGGATCTGAAGCCCTCTTCTGGCCCCCATAGACACTGCATACATGTGAATGCATGCATTGAGTCATACACATATATACATAAAACAAAATTTTAAAAATACTCATTTTTTTTAAGAAATCCACATCGATCCCCAAGACACGAAACTTTTTCTCCAATTGCCTTCCTACAAGCATATATATGTAGACAGATTTTTCTGAGTTTCCAGTTCAAAAATAAGGACATGGATACTTCTTATGTATTATGAAAACTTGGTCTTAGCTTAGGCTTGTTTCCAACTAACTCATAATTTAAATTAACCAATTTATATTAATCTATGTTTTGCCTGTGGCTTTTTACCTTTCTTTCATTCTCTATGTTCGAATCACACTTCCTCTCTCTGCCTGGAAGTCCCACCTACACCTTCTGCCTAGCTAAAGACTATTCAGTTCTTTATTAAACCAATCACAGCAATGTATCCTCACACAGTGTACAAATATTCCACAACATTCTTTATTTTAATTTTGTCTTCTTAAAAAATTTACTCTTTATTTATGTTTATGGATGTTTTGCCCCCGTGTATATATGAGTATCATTTGTGTGTCTAGTGCCTACAAAGACCAGAGGAAAAAACCATCGGATCCCCTAGAACTGAAGCTACAAACAATTGTGAGCCATCCTATAGGTGTTGGGAATCTAACCTGGCTCCTCTTTTTTTTTTTTTTCTGCCGAATTGTGTTTTTATTGTTTGTTGTTTGTTTGTCTCATTTTGTTTTACATTTTGGATGAAGAATTCAACAGACCAGTAAAAGCCTAGTGATGAGTAACTAACTTTTGCTGTCCAAATTTCAGAGGCCTGGCTGTATTTTCTAGAAATAAAAAGGAAGAGAGAAACTAATGTATTAAATCTATAAGACACAATGTTCCCATCTAAGTCACACTATTTACCTTCTGTAACTGCCCTACAATTTAAGACTCAGGTTTTACAAGTAAACACACTCCCCGCCTTCCCCCAAAAAGAGCTGGAATTTAAACTCAA
>PVIU01010593.1:42171-69254 GCA_004026605.1 Ondatra zibethicus | reverse complement strand
CTTATTAAAAATTTTTCTAAATCTTGAAACTTGCAAGCCAAGAATGTCTGCAGGAAAGTCAGAAACCCCTGACACTGCCTTTCTCTAAATGGCGACAACAGGGCTGGCCCCCACCCTTCAATTTCACAGCTGCTGATCAGAAAATTATGACACGTCAAGCATGTTGCCACCATATCAGCCATCAACTTCCTTTTACATCTGTTAGCCTAGATTTCCTTTAATGGAATTTTAGGTAGCAAGAGTGGTTAGCCAAAGGAAGACAGAAGCTGTATCAGTAATAAGTAGTAAGCTATATATTCACGTCTTACCTTACGCTTGTTGGTCGGACACACATAGAGATAGCTCAGAATTGTCTTCAAGCCCACTTTATCATTCAGCTTTTCATAGGTTGTCCCATAATCGGTTGACCTGTAATTCATAAGATGCTTTAATGATCACAGCAGTATACGTCACTTGGCTGCTTGTCAGTGTAATGCATGTTTTACATAGTAGAATGGCTCTCAGGAGGCTTCTAAATGATTCATGCAGTATATAATGATGCTTAATTATGTACACAGTTGCATCATGTGAGTGGTTAACATTTGCATTTAAATTGAATTGGTAAAAATTAAAACGCCATCCCTTGACTGCTCCTTAAAGAACGCACTTTGCATAATGGATGAGATTAATTCAAAAAGATTAAGAGATGAGGACGCCCTTTGAATTGGTCATAAAAATAAAAGCATTTTTAGTTAGATATGACGTTTCTAAACTTTTGCTTTCTCTCTCACACAGTGTAAAATCAGGTGTCCTGATTTGTCTACAAACCATGTTTTCATTCATGGTCATAGAATATATGGGTTGCTAGTTCCCTCCAAGGTCATTTGGTCTTAGTCTCTGTGCATTATTTAAAAGCAAAGGAAATGTCTTCAGAACAAGTAAAATTTCACAACCTTCTTGATGCCCTTTTCTAGTCCTAAGCTATATGAGTTAGAAGGACATCAACTCTGGGCCCTGAGGTTCTTGTAAAGTCCTGTCAGTATTTATCCACTTATCAACAAGCTATTAACTCAGAGTAAGTAAAACAGACTAAATTATCTTTTTCAGTAATGTTTACTTTGTAGCCTACAGTTTTTAATTCCATGGAATCATCATAGATGGTACAGTACAGCAGGAGTTATCAGAGTTCAAATAAAGTGATCAATAACACCCAAATGATCCATGCAAGAAGAACAGCTGATAAATGGGCTATTGAAAAATTTAATCCAGGTTCTTTCCCTCTGCTCTAGGATGTTTTAATTTTACCTCAGCTTTTAAAAAAATCATTATTGAAGAATATAGCTCTATAATTTCTTCTCAGCCTCTTTTTCTCACAAAGGAAGCTTACAGTGAAATCCATTGTATCATCTATATTTGTGGAGTTAATAAAATGGAGCAGACTCTGTATTCAGTTGCAGGATGTAATACATGGGGCTCTCGCAAGCCTTACAACTCACTCAAATAACAACAAAATCATGGGTATAATGTGTTGTGCACAATGACCAAAATACATATTAATAATACTCAGAGTAAAGTTGGTTTAATTTGAAAGGCAAAACAATATCATTTTAATTCATTTTTGATGTTGATGACTCACAAACATCTATAAGATATAGTAAGTGAAAGTGAAGAAAGACGGATTAAGTGCCTCGCTCTCTTACATTCAGAGCCAACTCTGGGCATTAGGGAGATGCTCGGTCAGGAAAGTGTTTGCCAGTCACAGTCATGATGGCACAAATGTTAACTCCAGCACCCATGCAAAGCCAGGCGCAGGGTGACAGACAGATCCCAGGAGTTTCTGTCTATCCAGCATAGATGGAATTAGTTCCACATTCAGTTAGAGACCCTGCCTTGAGATATAAGGTAGAGATAGACAGAGAAAAACACCTACTATTAACTTCTGGCGTCTACACACTCACACATACATACACATACCTGAACATTCATGAACACACACACATGCATGGACCACACAAACCCACACAAAAACAACAAGATGGAAAGCAATTGAGAAGACACTAGGTGCTGCTTTCTGGCCTTCATGTGTACACACATAAGTGCACACACACATAAGTGTACACACATAAGTGTACACACACATAAGTGTACACACACATAAGTGCACACACACCACACACAAAGACTGTACTCCTTACAAGGCACTAGATCCATAAACCTGTAGAAAGGTATTACTAGAATAAGAATTTTCCTGACTTGGTATGCAGGATAGTTCATCGGAAAATATTATACAAATGATAAGTACCAGAAATCCAGGACGTTATAGGGTTTAGATAGCATCCCACAGCATGGAGGATTGAGCATTAAAAAAAAAACTATTTGAAAAAATTGGACGCTTTCAAAGGAGACGATTTAGAAAGGGGAAGTAGGCAAAATCTCAGGGACTAGAAATGAACCTGTAAAAACACAGTGCATAACCGGGTTTACTCAGAACCAGTGTCTGGACCTCCACAGGCACAGGAATTCTCTTGACAACAAAGAATGCCACAATAGTCTTCAGAATTCATTTACCAAAAGAAAGAAAGAAAGAAAGAAAAAGAGAGAGAGAGAGAGAGAGAGAGAGAGAGAGAGAGAGAGAGGAAGGAAGGAAGGAAGGAAGGAAGGAAGGAAGGAAGGAAGGAAGGAAGGAAGGAAGGGAAAAGAAAAGGAAAAAGAGAAAAAAATGTTTTGTTATATTTCTCTCACACCAAACATTTTTCTACTCAAGTTCCCACTGTATTGTAGGAGATGTACTGTTATTTTCAAAGAAATATTTAAGATTTCTTTCCTCACCCAGACCATGATTAATATTTAGATTTCAATTCTTTCCCTAGTCATCCTCAACTGGCATTTCTCTACTACGACTTCTTTGTCTCCTAGATTTTGTTAGCTTGTTTCAACTCTGTGTGTGTGTGTCTGTCTGTGTGCATGTGAGTGTTTTTATGTTTAACTATTATCCTAACATGAGATGTAATGGAGTGAGTAACTCAGATTTACGTTGGCAAAATTCAGGAAAAAATATATATACATTGTTATTTATTGTCAGGGCAATACTTCATGTTCAAGAACAAAGAATAGAATCTTTCTGGGAGCTTGTGAGAAAGAAGAAATGTTAGTACATTAGTAAGTCTCATCTATTGACAACTGAAAATATAATACTTCACTGATGATGTAAAGGAGACTCAAATATTCTAACCCTAACCCTAAAATGCTGGAATAGGAGCTTAGAGAGGTGGTAGATAGTGTACAATGTGTGGAACAAAGAGGTTTTTTTTTAAAAAATAATTTCTGAACTAAAACATTCTACAACAGCATATAAAGTTCCTCTGGCAAAGCACATGCAGGTGCTTGTGTTTGTGTGCACATGCGTATGTGTTCATGTGTTCCTCAATGTATGAGTGTGTGCATTTGCCTGGGCACGTGCATGTATGCTGTGCATTTTTGCATGTGCCACATTCATGCTTGGTGTTTGCATGTACATGTGTTTTCATGTATGTGCATGTATATTGGTGTGGGAACATTTGTGTGTTTGTTTAACTTGTACCTTAACATAGCAAGATGTAATGAAATGAGCAGCACATATTTACATTAGGCAACGTTGTTCAAGATTTATACTGCTTTATTAGGCACATTTCCCTTATTATATCTCTTCTCCATGGGCCTGGCTCTTCTAAGGTATCTGTTATTATTTCTGTGTGGTTTGTATCAACTTGTTTACCAAAATCTCAAAAACAGATTCAACATTTATCAATTTTCCATTCTTAGAAGTTCAGATGGTCTGAATATTAGGGATCATATAACAATGAACTGATCTAAAAAATAAACGGTAAAACATTTTCACATTCAAATGTAAAGAGTTGTATCATAATGAAAGTGGTGGTGTCAAAGGTGGAGCAGTACAGAGGTGAAATCACTAAACACTTGGAACCCAACTGGCATATTGTCACCGCACAATTGTCTCAATTGTTGTTCCTCCAGCTTTACCACCACGGTGTCTCAGCTAGGGACACTGGTTTTCCTCACAAATCAAGAAAGATTTAAGGTGGGCACAGCTAAGGTCCTCAGAAACTTTGTTCAAGCACCAAGATTATGGCAGGTGGCATTGGATCAATGTCTATGCAGAGCACCTTGAACCCAAGTAGAGAGATAGTGACTGCCTGGTTCTGTGTCCCAGAAGAAAATCCCTGGTGCTCATAAGATTCACAATGCTGTCTTCTTGATAGAGACACGGAAGCAGGAGTACTCTAAAAGGATGGACCTGGAATGAGCAGAAGAGGCAGACAGGCTCAGCCGCAAGCTGATGGTGAGCCAATGAGGCAGTTGTTAAATCTGTGAAATGGTGTCTCTGAAATGGGAAAATGGGGCAGTTTTCAGAATTGAAATGTTGGGAAATTCTTGAGTAAGCAAAATTTAATGTTCCTTTACATTAAAAATTTTCACAAATTTTATTGGTCTTCTATACACTAACCCCTTTGCCTGTCTAGTACATGTAGCCTTTTCCAAACCTACTTAACTACAGAACACTTTTTTAGGTGATATAAAATGTAATTAGTGTTCTAAGCACTGCACTTTGGGAAACACAATATTATTGACAAAGAAGGAAAACAATGACTGTAAACTTGGTTTTTCCTTTTTAATGAAAGGAAAATAGTAACTAAATTTAAACAAACATTTGAAAACAGAAATTTGAAAGTGTGATAACTACAAAGTAAATGTAAGTATAAAGAGGTGATTTGATTTAAACAAACAGAAAGAAAAGATCTTAAATTTGTATAATACATAGACATATATAAGACAGAATATTTGTGGGCCTTGGATTCCCAGGTGTGTCATTTCCAAAGTATATTACAAAGCAAGTGTTTTCATCTATAGGATTGTTTACAGATTGATATATCTATACATTAAAAACAGCAAAAAACAAACAATCGAAAAAACATAACTCCTTTCAATAACTGCTGCCAAAGCATCTGAGGGCTTAAAAATTCATTTTGGAGAAGAAATGGGGCATTTGATGAAAGGAAATCTTGCCTAATTTTACCTTTGATCTTTAATCCCTCTGACACATCTTAATAGTGACTTTTAGAACAATACTAAATACACAGAACCAGATGAGTTGGTGTGAAGAGAAAAACCCACCTGAAGCAGGTGGTATTGATGTCTTTAAGACAGTAAGATTTTCTATTACTTGGTGAAAGGAACAGAATGAGATATGACAAGCACCAACAAGAAGGAGCAGTAGGAAGTTATTGGATCTTCACTATTACCAACGGACATTATCAAATGAGATAACAAATAAGCTCAGAAACACTCATAAACTAAATTAATTCCTAAAATACTTAGTAAAAATGGCAAGCACATATAAGCAACCTCTGAATGGTAGTTTTCTTTATTCATTTATATAAGGGATTTTCCTTGATTTCTTTCTGTATTCTTTGGTCATCATTTACTAACACTCACAGTGAGTACCCTCAAGGGTAATCTTAATCACTGCAAAATATTTTGATTTAGTTTAATGGCAAGACATTCATGAAGCTATTATTGTGTCTTTAAATAAGTGAGAGGGGAGAGTGAGGGTGAGAGAGAAGAGGAGTGGGAGAGGGAGAGGGAGAGAGAGAGAGAGAGAGAGAGAGAGAGAGAGAGAGAGAGCGAGCGAGCGAGAGAGCGCTGAGGCAAAGCACAACTATGTATCTCTGTCAGGCCTAGAACTCAGTAGACAATGACTGTATTAAGGTGAAAGAGGGTTACCAACCTCTCCCTCTGCCTTCCAAGTCCCAGGACTAAAGGCATATGGCACTATGCTTGGCGACTTTAAATTGTTTGTCTGATTTCCATTGTGGAATAGACCAACATGCTGAAAAAGTATAACACAGAAGATTATAAAAATCAGATTTTGCTGAGTGCTAACAGTGTGATGCAAGAACGTCACATACAGAGTTCTTTAATATGAATAGGGACATTAATCACGTTACAAATGAAAGACAACCAAATTGTAACTCGTCTCAAGCCAGTGAACTCTTAAGAGGCCACACAGGCTGTCTCCAGAGCCTGCCTCTATCAAAAGCTATAGGAAAAGCTGATCTATTAGGGGAATCTAATTCCACATTTTATATGGAAAGGAAGAGAAAGTGCAGCTGTATGATGTAGATGGCAGCCTGGCTTTTCCTGATAGCTATTGAAAGGACAGGCATGAATGAAGGATGAAAACAGAACCTCTCTCAGTGGCATAGGGAAAGGAAGCTGATGTTTAATTTATACAAGCCTGTATATAACTGGAATCATTTTCTTAAGATGAGTGTCATGTTCTTTTATGGGAAGTATTTTCTTTTGTCATATTCAGAGCATTAACACTTAGCATGTCTATTGATAATTAGTTCAGCATCTTATGTTTGCCACTTTTCTCTACTTGTTTCACAACCTGATTCTTTGCTCTGATTTCTATATTGAATGGTTATTGATTAGTTTAGTGTGGCTTTTACTTTTTTCTCCAGGTCTATGAATTCATTTCTTTTCATTATTTTTAAATATTCATTTTAATTTTTATTGTTTTTATTGAGCTATATATTTTTCTCTGCTCCCCTCCTTCTACTCCCCTCCCATTCTATCCTCTTTCATGGTCCCCATGCTCCCAATTTACTCAGGAGATCTTGTCTTTTCCTATGTCCCATGTAGTTTAGATCCATGTGTGTCTCTCTTATGGTCCTCATTGTTGTCTAGGTTCTCTGGGATTGTGAATTGTAGGCTCTTTTTTCTTTGATTTATGTCTAAAAATCACTTATGAGTGAGTACATATGATATTTGTATTTCTGGGTCTGGGTTACCTCACTCAGTAAGATACTTTCTAGATCCATCCATTTGCCCACAAATTTCAAGATGTTATTTTTTTCTGCCGTGTAGTATTCCATTGTGTAAACGTACCACAGTTTCCTTATCCATTCTTATGTTGAGGGACATTTAGGTTGCTTCTACGTTCTGGCTATGACAAACAATGCTTCTATGAACATAAAGTTGAGCACATGTCCTTGTGGTACAATTGAGCATCCTTTGGGTATATACCCAAAAGTGGTATCGCTGGGTTGGGGTAGGTTGTTTCCAATTTTCTGAAAAATCACCAGACTGATATCCAAAGGGGCTGTTCCAGTTTGCACTCCTAGCAGCAACAGAGGAGTATCCCCTTTTACCCCACATCCTCTTTAGCATAAGTTGTCATCAGTGTTTATGATCTTGGAAATTCTTACAGGTGTAAGATAAAGACTCATTTAAATTGTGTGTGCGTGCACATGCATGTGTGTGCACATGTGTCCATGTGCCTGTAAAAGCTAGAGGGGTCACTCTGAAACTGAACTTACAGGCAGTGTGGGCCACGTGAAATGGGTGCTGAGAACAACACTCAGTTCCTTCGCAAGAGCAGTAAGAGCTCATAACTGTTGAACTATCTCTCTGGAACTCTGCTCATTATTTTGAAGTCATAATTTTAATATTAATTTACAACTAGCTCAAGTCCACCTTTAGTAATACTACACTGGTTCATGACTAGGGCAATCACTGAATAATACTATCAATTATATCCCAAACTTAGACATAAGCATGTCTATATATGTATGTAAAGATCTCTGCTTAAATGCATAGTTGGAATCATGGCAAACTTATATCTGTTAGGTTTAATGACAAAAGAAGAAGGAATGAAAATTGAACCTTCATTTGCTCAGTCTCTTATGTTCTTCATCTTGCTAATTTAGATTTTGACCTATACCTGGCCTTCAAGCCAGTCACTAATAAATACAAACAAAACACTGCAATCTGTGTCCGTCTGAGGATGTTCTTCATTTCCTTCACTTGCAGGGTATAATTAGGTAGGATATGAAATCCCATGTTATGTGTACCTTCCCTCAGATCCTGAAATGTTGCATGGGATTGTCCTCCTGCTCCCATGGATTGAGAGGTAATTATCACCGCTTGCCTATTCATAAGCAAGCCTTTTCCCTGCCTTGCTCCAATACTTTATCTTTGGTTAGCCTAAACATAAATAGCTATTCCTGAAATCAGGTCTTCCTCAGAGCAGAATGCTATACATCAAAGAAAGTCATGATGAAGACATTGATTGGGACACAGTAGGGCTACTATACTCATAAGCTCACAGTAGCAGGGGTTGTCTGCACAGGATGAAGCTGGTCAGTCTCAGCATGCATTGAAGAGAAGTATATCAGGCTTCACCCTTAGCTAAGGTTTATTGGAAGTTGATGGCTCCTAGAAGAGGGAAAGTCATTTTCTGCCAAGATGCGGTTCCTAGAATATTGTCTGTCTTCCAGTAGATAGCTCTTGAACCCATAGGCACACAGGCAGCACTAACTGGACTTGGTGAGTTATGCATTTTATAACATGGCATAAATTTATGAAATTGAAGCTGGGGGTGACATAATGAAGGGAGGGTGTTTAGGAGTTGGAGGTGAGAGTAAGAAATGCATATGATCAAAATACGTTGTATTCATATATAAAATTCTCAAAGGATAAATATTAATAAAATTTTATCTTAAATTTCACAGTAAAAACCACTATAACATACAACTAATATACTGTGATAAAACGGTTTAAAAAGAAATGAGACAAACAATAAATTCTTTACAAATATTTAAAACAAAAGTACAGAATGTGCTAGTCAATTTTCAGGCTCATATTTTCTCTTCCATTTCTTGAAATGCAAAGGCACAAGGGCCTCTCTGTTGCTCTTTGTAAGGAGGTGCTAGAGTGTGTGAATGTCAAATTCACGAGAGTGTAAGCATCTTCCTCACTTCATCACTCTCAAAATGGGCCATGAGTGTTCACAAATCCTTCAGTTCAATTCTGTTTGCCAAAATTCAGCATTTTTTTTCCTGTGGAAATCTCTGCTTGTGTGTACGTTAGCAAACTGTAATTCCCCAGGCCTATCTGTCTGACCTGACAGTATTTGCCGTGAGCCCTAACTTCCAGAAAGTTATATAAGGAGTGAATTTTTCTGATTCTTCTCATTTGTTATAAAAAAGGGTAGCAACTTCTGAACTTTGGGATTTAAAATAAAGATTATCCCTTCCATACACACCACACACACACACACACACACACACACACACACACACACACACTTGCTTTGTGATGACTAAGCTCTTGGAGGGCAATCAATGTACTTTTGTTCATCTGTACGTTCTTGGTCTCCAGGATAGTATGGACATATGTCCGATGTCTCTCTCATGTGAGAGATGGATGGTGCAGGACGCTTAGTGGACAAACTCTGAACCTACAATAAGCTGAGCTGTTCTGTCAACAAACTTAAGAAATATCCAAATAACCCTAAGTTCTCTACAGCAAAACCCATGAAGAAGGAAGATACATGGAGTAATACCATCAAGGTCACAAAACAATGACCCGAGCTACCAAGTGATGCTCAGGGAAAGGAAGCATCCGGACATTACTCAAATAATTGCCAATAAGATGTCCTGAGAACGGAACAGTGTTCACCTCTAAATCATGCAGCTGTGACATGTTTATTTTGTTTCTTTCCTAAAATCATTAAGAACAGCCACTTTCATTGCTCCTTGTGCATTTGGTGACATAAAAATAGCTTGCAAAGCCAAAGGCTCATTGGCTGCCTGCAGACTCTGCTTCTTAATAACTTAGGATGCATGAGGTTAAAGCAGTGAGAATAATTTAGGGTTCTGAAAATGTTTGCAAGTGAGTCAACATTTAAATAACTTCATTATCATTCATTGACAGATTTTTTTTAACCTGTCAGTGCAATTGATATTTCTATTACCATGTTATAACAAACCCCTGCCCATTTTAAAGACAGTCACTAGATTCCATTAGCCTACCCACTGTCAAAAAATACCTCCAAATCCATTTTTCATAATACCTCAAGAATATAATAGGCAACCTACATCAAATAATGACGTGGAGCTGAAGGAAATTGTCTCCTGCTTTCCAAGGATTCTTCCATGAAATACAGTTGCTGTCAGCCTAAACGTGTAATTTAAATATTCTGCTCAGACATTATGGTGCATTCTGAATGGAATGAATTTCCTCCTGTTTCTTAGACTCATGAAGCTTCTTAAGTTAACTTGCAGACTTAGTTCAGGGGGTTAAAAATTGAGTTTAAGGGAAGTTACATAATTCCAATATGAAGATATTCCTGTTAAATTAAATTTTACAGAATTTGTAGCATCTCATAAAAAGTTTTTTGTTTTTCTAAATGAAAGGGAGTGGTACTTACATGCTAATGTCTTTTAAACCTTCTCATCTATCTGGGTTTCCTATGTCTTATCCTCCTAGGTATATCTTCATATTGTGCTCTTGATGTTTCTAGTGATTCAGAGTGGGTTGAATAACTTAGCTGGATGCATTTGATTATGGTTGCAAGTGCATTGCTTTGAGGAAAATGTGGCCCTACAGTATATAGTATAAAATAACGGCAATTCTGCTGTAGACTTGCCAGTATGCAGAGAATATTAAAGATAAGTGTTACTTGAATCTTTGGCATAACTGACAGTCTATTTTTTTTTTAGTGTAAGAAAATCACCAAAATATGTACTGATATCTGACTATATAGGTTTAAAAAAATCAAAGGAATTTGAGTAGCGGTCTCCAGTTCAGCATTAAGGAACAAGAGGAGGCAGAAGCATTGTCCTTTTTGTAGGATTTATTTTATTTTAGTTGTGTGTGTGTGTGTGTGTTTGTGTGTGTGTGTGTGTGTGTGTGTGTGTGTATGTGTGTGTGTACAAGTGATCATGGAGTCCAGAAGAGGGTACTGGATCCCTTGGAGCTTGAGTTAGAGGCAATTTGACCCTCCCAGTGTGGGTGGTGTGAACTGAATCTAGTTCTCTTAAAGAACTGTATAAACTCTTAACCACTGAGCCATTCCCATCCTGACACTCTAGAAATAGTATTGTTAGGTAGGTCAATGTTCATTACATCTATCATTCACATATGGACACAAAACAAACAGACACAATTGTATACTCTGTTGTTTCCAACTGTGCCCTCTTATCTAGATCTATGTGCATCACCAGGACAGGCAGGTGTTATTTCTGCTTACACAGAATTTTTTTTATTAGTCTGGGTAAAGTGACTACTGACTCCTTTTCATAGATATGGCCACTCTCGTAGCTCCATATCTTAGGGGATGTAATACCCACTACTAAGCAGACAATTCAATCATTTTCAGAGGCAGAGGACCTGTGTTCTTTCTCACCTTTGGAGTTCCCACTTCATAGACATTTTCCCTGGGATGCCTTTCCTGGTCCTCCCAATTAACCAGTGGTCTTTGCTCCTCTAGGACACTTCAGGCTCCTGTGCACTGTGTTGTCACTGTCTATGGTTCTCTGTATTAGCAGGCTCCCTTCTTCAACTGCAGCGCTATGTTTACCCTTTCATCTTTCTTTATATCTTGATTCATTTATATACTGCAAAGCTGGACTTACATGTCCCTTCCTTCACTGAATACTTTCACGTCCATCTGCTGTGTAGAATGACACTCTCTGTTGTTCCCCAATAACTCACTTGATCTCCGTATTCCTTTTTCTAGTCTACTGAATATTCCAGTCTACCAGTTTGACCCCTCTACCCTTTATTAGAAATCATGGTGCCTTTAAACTTTCTTTTATCCACCTCTCTACTCCATTGCAAGTACTTCATAAGAACTAACAAATATGCAAACAATGCTGCTAACCTGAGCTGAACAAACTACCCTCAAAAGTCTTCTATCACTAGGAAATCTAATTTGAGAGATTTTACTTTGACTTTTGCATTTGGAGTTATACAATGAGAGAGAAAGAATCTCCTGGAGATGTTAATGAATTTCTGTCAGGTAAGTATGATTATGTGCTGTAAACACTGCAGGAATTAGTGACACACTTAGGAATAATATATGCAATATATTTTGAATATATTACATATTACATTACCTTAAAATATAGCTATTGGGGCTAGGAAGATAATTCAGACAGCAAAGCTTGTAGGAAAGATGATCTGAGTTGACTCTTCAGAACCCACGTAAAAATGCATGGTATGTTGGTATGTGCTTACAGTTTCAGAGCTGAAGAGGTGGGTCAGGCAGATATTGGGCTCACTGACTAGCCAGCCTCAAATAATTTGGCAGATTTCAGAGAAATGAGAGATCCTGTCTCCAAACAGAAGACAGGCAATACCTCTTGAGGAGATGCACCTGAAGTTGACCTCTGGTCTCCATACCCATTTGCATGTACATGTGCAGATTCTTGCATGAACATGCATATATGGTTACAGAAAATACATGTACCCATTAGCTTCACTGGTAAAATAATTTTGAGAGTGGACAGATGGATTTATTTGTTTAGTTTTACAAGATAGCCTATCACATGATACATATATAATATCCAGGTATTTCTCATCTAACTGGAAAGGCAAATCATTATACGGAGGTCAGATCTTCACAAACTACATCATCCTCTATACATAACTACTGTTGTAAATAGATTATGAATAATAATTGCGAATATATATTAAGTTCCTAACACTAAATTCTAAGCTATAGATTTATAAGCTTGACAATTATATATTACTATAAACATCCTATGACTGAAGTAGTGACAAGATCCATATTTTACAATTAGAGGCTAAAATTACATAGTAAAGAACCTGCATAATTAATGACCATAGTCTGCATTCATGGCTGATGTTTTCTTTTGTGGTGAGTAGTGGAAGAATAAAAATAGAAGTCTAGCCAAGCACTGTGTAGGATTATGCTCACTGAAACATCTGTCATGGAGTCCAGTCTTTCCTCATCTACTAGTTTACTTCTTCTAGTGATTCCTCAACTCCATCACACACTTTTAGAATAAATGAAATGTAGTGTCTACATGATATGCTAAGTCCAACATTTTGGTTCTACAGAAGTATTTAAGATTTAAATGAGACTAAGTCAAGTATTTATTTCAGAACCAATACATGAAGAGAGCTCAGCTTTTCCTATTTTTAATGCCAAAATATTTTTTAGGATCACGGACTACCAAATATGCAAAAGTATACTTAACTCATCATGGCAAAACATTTTGTGAAGTCTAAATATTTAAGAATCTATTGAAGTGGTACAAATGTCAGGTTACTGTATATGAAAAAGGCAACCTTCACATAAACACAAAAAGCAGCAGATATGGACACATAAAAATGTTTTGCCTGCTTCTATCACAGACTCACATCAAACTGAAAATTATACTTATATATATGAGAAAGCAAAGAGCAATCTTTCCATTAATGAAGATACTGCAAATCAAATGCGTATAATATTGAAGGAATGGATTCCAGAGTGTGTACTAACATAAAAATATTCTGAATCCCAGTTATTCTTTAATCACTCATCTTTATCTTTGCCCATTTGCAAAGGAAATCTATCTAAAGCACATATGGATGAACTGTTCATGCTCCTTAACTTGATATCATATTGGTCAGTGTCCACCATTAATCTAGAGCATTGTTAAGCCCATTGCTACAGAATTTCCAATTTAATATGAGAAAGAAAGAACAAAGATGATTCAAGAAGAGAACCCAGGACTATCAATAAAGCATACTATAGATTCCTTTTCCTTAAAACATTATTTTTAGTGTGTGTGTGTGCGCGTGTGTGTGTGTATGTGCATGCTCACAGATATTAATGGAGAGTCAGGAGAGAGCATTGGATCCCCTTGAGATAGAGTTACAGGTAGTCATGAGCCAATTGATGTAGGTTTTAGGAACTGAACTTGGGTCCTGTGGAAGAAAATCAAACATTATTAATGGCTGACTCATGTCTCCAAATCCTACCTTGGATTTTTATGTGCTTCAAGATGGGCATAATGTAAAATTAGACACTCATATTCTTCCTTGGTTTAGTACATTCTGGAGCAAAAAAAAAAAAACCTGAAGAGTTGATATCATATGCTCAAAAACGTTCACCCAAATGTAAGACTTTGATTCTGTGCAATTAGGCATACATGTAGCATATTTGGGTCATTCTAACCATTATAAATTCAGTGTACCAATGTCAGAAGATGGTCCTTTTATTCATTCAGGCAACAATTATTCATGGAATGAGTCCCATGTTCCTAGCTTGAACTGGCACTGGCAATGAAACAAACAGAACACATAATTAGTGTTCTCATGGAGATTAAATTCTGAAGAGACAGAATATGAACACACAAATGAATATTTTTCAGGGTATGGTTAAGTACAAAGGAGAAGAAACCAAACTATAGAGGTGCGATATTTTACTGAGTACAATCAAAGAATCCCGTCTGATTAGGCAATTGTGAATAAGCATGAAGGATATACACAGCCCAGGTGTGTATACCAAGGAAGAGTGTGGCAGGAGAGAGACAGCAAGTGCAAAGACACTGATAGAGACTGACACACAAGACATGTGACATGTTAAGATGACATGTTAAGTTTTAAAAAGACAAAGAGAGATGTCACCCAGATAGTAACACTTCCTCGATAAGCATGTCATGAGCACACAAAGCCTTGACTACATGATGTCATAGAAGGATTCTGAGAACAGGATCACACTTAGACGGAAGTGGCTAAAGGCAGTGGAATCAGACTTGGAGTTTATCCTATCAGCAAAATGGGGGACAATAATGATATCTGACTTACAGTGTTCTTGATAGGGCTACCTAAGATGACTCCCCGAGAAGCTGAGCCTCTCCGTCAGCATCTATAGGATAAGTAGTTACGACTGCACTGAGCAGACTACTGCCACTAGTATAGCCATAGCTAAGAGTGTACTTCTGCATTTGAAATGTCTAGCTCAAGTTAATTGGTCTCAAGGGAACACAGGCAGAAGATCAACTCAAAGGACCAAGAAATAAAACTATGTGGAACATCACTTACCAGGGTCTATTTTGTGATCTTAGACCCCAAAGAAAGACACAAGCATATAGGGGGAAAAAGATAAATATAAAATGAAGATATGTTCAGTTTTCTTATAATTTATATCATTTCCTTCAGACATACCTAGAGACTCTTTATCAGAACATGTTAATGAATTGGGCTCTATGTAATCTGCATGTTGTTCCAGAATATGAAAACACCACACACCTGAAAATAGACTGTCTACAGAAAACATTAGGAGAGTTGTTTGGTGGGGCTGAACAGCAGTACATTGTCTGGAGAGATCAGATTTTCGACACAACGACCTATCTACATTCTTCCTAAAATATCTTGGTTTTATAACTTATCATTTCTTACTTTCCCTCCAAACCACTTACATTGGTTGTTTACATATATCACATGCATCCCTGCTCCAGACATTAAAACTCTCTCAAAAAAAAAGTATCATCCAGTTCATCTTTCCATTGAGCAATTTTCATTTTTCAACACCTGGCTCGAATTTTTACTTGCACCAGTAACTCCCTCAATTCAAGGCGTTTGTACTTCCTTCATTTTAGAACAGTTAGTGTTTATCTGCTGAATGTTAAAGAAAAGTGATTAAGAGGCATCCTTCCAAAGATGACTGTTCCAGGGCTTGTCATAGTAATACTCTCTGACATTGCCAGTGCAGGCTGTGCCAAAGACCTGCTGGGTGACCTTGGGCAAGTTGCCCAGCCTCTCTGGGCTGTTCTTTAATAATGCTGATTGACCTCACAGAGTTGCTGGGAGGAATCACTAATGAACCTGATTGTGAAACACTTAGTGGATATAGAACACTTTATAAATATTTACTAATATGCAATGAGCTCACTGCATTTGAGAGAAGAGAGAGGTGTACAACCAAGGAAAATTCTGAAAGGTGGGATAGCTGTTGACTCTAAGCTTGAAACGGATCTTGCCTCTTACAGAGGCCAACGTTCTAGTATACTTTTACTTTCATTTTCTTATCGTAAGAGGAGAATCACATCAGTGAAGCTTCAGTGTCATCTATTAGTCAAATAAAACAAGGATTCTACTGCATCAATGTGGCAGAAGCATATGTAGGAGAAAGAAGACAGGATGACCACATCCCTATGATGACGTGTGGACATAGAACATATTATTTATCAAAACAAATGAATGGAACCGGAGAGTTGGCTCAGTGTTTAGGAGCACTGGTTGCTCTTCCAGAGGACCTGGGTTCAGTTCCCAGCAGTCACATGGCAGCCCACAACTGTCTGTTAGCCCAGTTCCACTGGATCCGACATCCTCACACAGAAATACATACAGGAGAAACACCAATACACATAAAATTAAAAATAAAATAAATCATTAGATAAAGAGATGAATGAAATACAGTACATGACAGTCAGTACTCTAGGTACTATGAGATATTTAGTAAGCAACTATATTACTCTTGGGAAACAACATAGCACAGAAAATAATGAGGTTCAGCAATAGAGCTATGTTTTCTTGTTACAGAGGGAACCAAATGAAAACAAAACATTGTTGCCTTAAAATGACATTGTGGGATCTGTGATTTGGCTCAGTGAGCCAAACAGTAAGTGTAAGTGAGCATCCAGATCCTCAGCGCCCATGTAAACACATCTGGGTAGCTCGGCCGCCCACCTGTAATTCCAGCAGGAAGGCAGAGGCAGAGATCTAAAAAGTAAGCTTCTTAATTAGATAATTCTTTCAGTGAGCTCTGGGTTCAATGGAAGAAACCTGTCTCGGCGAATAAGGAGTAAAGCCATCAAGGATGGAAGCTGATGCCAATCTCGACCTCCAAAGAGCAGATATGCACACATCCTCACACATACACAAATGCATCTGAAAACATATGAACATACACAAACATTAGAGACACATGCAATAAAAACAAACCCATGGCAGTGTGGTAGCTGCTGTGGATGTCTTTTGAGGTTGCATCTGAGTAGACCCTTTCAGGAGGGTATGACTACATGTACATGGAGGAATGTAAAGTGCGGAAGCCTTTCAGTTCATTGAAATAACCTCAAGAGACTCATCTTCTCATAGCTCTGGTGATACCAGACAGAAAGAGGCAGGCTAGATCTGTGGAGTGTGGAACAAGAGTCTGCATTTAATTGTGCATGAGCTAGGAAAACACAGGAGGAAATGACAGGGTGCCAGGAATTGACACTGTTTTCAAAGGGTCATTTGGTTGCTATGAGAAGATTACAGCGTGGCAGAAACAAGAGTGGGGAGATCAGTCAAGTGATCCAGATCCCTAAGGCTGGGGAATTGTGCCGGGCGTCATTCTTGAGCTTAATTTGTAAAAAGTATGATCAAGTTTTCGCTTGCCCTTAAATGGAGCCAGTTATACATAGAATTATTAAATCCTAAAATTTTCTATTTATAATTTATATTAATTTCCACTTATAACTTAGAAAAATGTCTTCAATTTCAAGTTTTCTTTATTTTGGACCCTGTATTTTCTCTTAGCAACTAGAGAGTCCCAGAGACAGTTGGTTGAACACACACTCGATACAGTATGGTTCCTCTGACATTGAGGGTACTCTCTATAATCAGCATGAATAATTCATTAGTGTATCAGTTATACTTTATTATTATCATTTACTTCAACTTGAACTATACTTTCTAAGTTATAGACTACTCTTTTTTTCTTTTAATCAGCAGAAGTTCATCCATCATTGTATACCCGTTGCATCTATGGGGCTATAAAAGTTGCTATTAATGGCAACAATTGTGCTGTGAAATGAGAATCAGTATTTCCTCCCCTGGCACCTAACCTCAGGTCAGGCACAAGATCTAGAGATGGATTTTCGCAGGAAGTAAAATCAAAGCACATCGCTGGAGATAAATGCCAGTCCAGACGCTCAAGGGAATGCCCTCTCTCAATGTTTCCCAGAAGAAATATGGCCAGTAGTGGGGGGTCGTTCATCAAAATTACCCAGGGGTGAGGAAAGCGACGACAGGAAGGATTCCACATCTTCCAGCATGAGTTCATAAGCCTAATTTTCTCAAGGAAAGTTATGATCTCCCCATGTCCTGTACAGAGATTACCTGGGGAAAATTCTTCAAGATTATTTCATTAAACCACTCGATCTTCAACTCTTCACTGAGCATAACTTATGGGATGGCTCTGCCCTAAAGTTCTCTCCTCATTTACAGGGCCACTTGTTATGAACCTTGCAGATAAACCACCGTGAACACCAACTGAATCAATCTTTCCATCCTGGCACCTAAGCAAGTAGATATTTCCATGTCAGGAAGAGATTTTTCTCTACAGCAAGCATCCTGGGTAAAGACTGGTTTTATACTATGTGCTTTGTTTCCTTTGTTCAGTGCCTGCTTAAAAGCCTAGTGTTATCAGGAAGTGACATCATGCTTCTAAAAATCAAGGGACGATGAGGAACCTCTCTGGACCTCTGACATACTTCTGCTATTTGTTTAAAACATCTGTGAGTGTCTCTGCCTCTGTTTCCATCAGTTGCTGGATGAAGATTCCACGATGACATTTCAGATATTCATCAATCTAACTACAAGGCAAGACCTGTTTGGGCACCCTCTCCACTATTGCTTAGGGTCTTAGTTGGGGCCTTTCTTGAGGATTCCTGAGAATTTCTCCAGTCCCAGGTTTCTTGCTAGCCCCATAATGGTTCTCTCAATCAAGATTTCTCTTTCCTTTCCCTCTATCTCTGTCCTTCCCCCATCTCAACTATCCTTTTCCCTCAAGTTCTCCTCCTTCTTCCCCTTCCCCACTACTCATCCCCTTCCACCCTCCCTTCTCCTTCCCCCCACCAACATGCTCCTGATTAGTCAGGAAATTTTGTCTGTTTCCCCTTACCAGGGGGATCTATATATGTTTCTGAGGTGGGATGTCCTTCTGTATATGTGTTGCTTTTATTGGTTAATGAATAAAGAAACTGCTTTGAGCCTATAGCAGGGCAGAACAGAGCTAAGTGGGGAAAACTAAACTGAATTCTGGGAGAAAGAAGGCAGAGTGAGTAAGAAGCCATATAGCCACACAGGAGACAGACATGCTGGAACCTTGCCAGTAAACCATGAACCTTGTGGCAAAGTATAAAATAATAGAAATGGGTTAAATTAAGATGTGAGAGCTAGCCAATAAGAAGCTAGAGCTAATGGAATAAGCAGTAATTTCATTAATACAGTTTCTGTGTGGTTATTCCTGGGCTGAGCAGCCAGGAACAAACAAGTGGCTTCCTACAACATGTTTCTCTTAGGATTCACCTTGCTACTTAGATTCTCTAGGATTGTGGATTATAGGCTTTTTATCCTTTGCTTTACAGCTAGTATCCACTTATGACTGAGAACATACCATGCTCATCGTTCTGGGTTTGAGTTACCTCACTAGAATGGTGTTTTCTAGTTCCATCCATTTGCATGCAAATTTTAAGATGTCATTTTTTTTTCCTGCTAAGTAGTACTCTAATGTGTAAATGTGCCACATTTTCTTTAGCCATTTTTCCCTTGAGGGGCATCTAGGTTGTTTCCAAGTTCTGGCTATTACAAATAATGCTGCTATGAATATAGTTGAACAAATGTTCTTGTAGTATAATTGAGCAGCCTTTGGGTATATGCCCAAGAGTGAGTGGTATTGCTGGGTCCTGAGGTAGGTTAATTCCCAATTTTCTAAGAAACCATCATACTGATTTCCAAAGTGGTAGTACAAGTTTGCATTCCCACCAGCAATGGAGGAATGTTCCCCTTACTCCACATCCTCTTCAGCATAAGCTATTGTGTTTTTGATCCTAGCCATTCTGAATGGTGTAAGATGGTATCTCAGAGTCATTTTAATTTGCATTTCCCTGATGGCTAACCAACTCTAACTGGACAGGGAAGGAAACAGCATAGGACCAAACTAGACCCTCTAAATGTGGGTGACAGTTTTGTGGCTGGGCCATACTGCAGGGCCACTGACAGTAGCACCAGGATTTATCCTACTGCTTGTACTGGCTTTTTGGAACCCATTCTCTTTGGATAGATACCATGCTCAGCCTAGATATAGTAGGCAGGGCCTTGATCTTTCCTCAAAGCAATATGCCTTACCCTCTCTGAGGAGTGGATCGGGGATGGAGGGGAAGGTGGAGAGCATGGGAGGAGGAGAGGGAGTAGGAACTGGGATTGGTGTGTAAAATGAAAAAAAAAGATAGTTTGTTTTCTTTTTAAAAATTAAAAAAGAAAAAGTCATAAATGTAAAATAATGTTTGATTAATAAAAATGCTTGAATTCACCACAAAAAAGAAAAAAAAATCTTTGAGGGCTGGAAGGACGCTTCTGTGGGCACAAGCTCTTGCCTAGTTCAGGTCCAGAACCCATGGTGGAAAAAAAGAAGGAACTCCTAAACACTGCCATATGACTTCTGCATGTACACCTGAGCACATACAATTCCCACCCCAATGATCAGTGGGAGAATGCTTGCTACATTGGTACACGGGTACCCATGTTCAGAACTCCAGGACTAATGCAGAAAAGAAATGCCTTTGATCTTAGTGCAATGGAGTGAAGACAGGGAGATTGCTGTGGCTTCCACTGTAGGTAAAAGGTCAGCGGGAGATTGTCTCAGGAATAAGGGCAATGTAGATCAAGACATTCAGCATCCTCCTCCAGCTTACATGTATACATGTACATGTATGTGTGTATATATATATGTATGTATGTGTATATGTATATATGTGTATGTATATGCATGTTTATATATGTACATGTAATATACAGAGGGGTCAGGGAAACTTAGAGAATGCTTTCAGGAAAACCAGGAAAGGGGTACTCATCAGAACAGTGATTATTATTCATAAATATTTATAGCAGTTTAAACGAACTAAGACAAGGACCTAGATAGGATAACATAATTAAATGTCTTATCTATATGTTACATTACCAGACAGGGCCAGGAGGGAGCCTTTGCAAGGAAAACCATAGATATTAATCTGTGATCCTTGAAATCAGTACTTTTTCCCAGAGTCTATTTACAGACCCGATTTGCCTATATGTGCTTTCTAGGCAGAAGAGGAAGTTGCATTCCAAGTGTGAGCAATGACTTCTTTGAACTGCTGTCTTAATATCAGCTGAGCAAGTGAGGGTAGATATCCATGCTTTGAAAGAGTAGAGAACAGGCTGGAGCTGACAGCAGAGAAGGCAGAGATCACAGACCTACGGTCTTAGAAATTTGATTCACCAATAATCTGAAAGAGCATAGAAGACACCTCTACCCAGCAGGGAGAAAGATTTGATAACTATGTCTTCTGAAGCCCTTCACAGCAAACTGTGCTCTCTGAGCCTCTGGTCTAAAGGATCGTGGGGTTATCTCTGGAGGTTATTTTAAGGTGCTAAGTATATGGTCATTTGCTCAGCAGCAATAGAAACCTAACGCTGCTCCATGGGAGATAATAGCTCTCATGAGGATGATGATGACAGCACTGGACAGGCAACTAGAGCAGTTGGAATGCAAAGTGTGCCACTTTCCTCATTTGGAACCTGAGTCGAACATTGACCTGACTCCAAGCACAGCCCCCGAAAGTCTTTGTGTATGAAAGTCCCATTCTCCTTATGAGGAAGGCATGCTCTGTTCTTCCTAGCCATTAGCACTGTGAAAAGTAAGTGCACCTCAGCCATATCACATTTAAAAATGGGAAACTGAGGCAAGATGTGGAGTTGCAGATCCACAAATTAACATTCTTATGGCCCAGAAAGGAAAGTAATTACAAACAGACTTGGGAGGACAACATGCTTCAGTTCATCAATATGATATCACTGATAGGCATTAAAGAAACATTTCTCTTAACTGAAGTGTGCCAATGGTTATGGGGAGGAAAAATATAGGATAAAATTCATCAGAAATCCAAAAGTTTGAAGACTTTCATTAGAGCCTTTAATCCAACTGGTACCCAAATGTTCATCTATACCTATCATTCCTCTTTAACTAAATATCTATGACTTAATAAGCTCCTGAGAATTAGAACAGTTTATTCTGTGAAACAATTTATGTAAGAGAATTAGGTATGTCTGAAATATACAAGATGAACAGGGAGTAATCTACAAATAAATAACAAAAACAGAAGAAAATGAAACACAAACATCACAGTGGTTTGTAAGGGAGCCTGCAGCACCAACTGGTACTCTGAGGTTCAAATAACAATGACAGTTTTAAATATAAAATGAGACTCCTGAAATAAATAATGTGAAAAAAGCTGGATTCTTTCAAACAGAAAGTGTCTACAGGCAGTAAAAGTCCTTGGCTTTGTAGATAATTAGACCTTCACTAGCATCCTAGATGGCTCGCTCACAATGTGGTTTCAAGACACTGCTCCGTCCTCTCTAGGACTTAGTGTCTTTATCCTCATATGGGAACAGACATCCCTGACACTCAGAGAAACATTGAAGAGTAAAAGTACCACCATGACTTTGGCACAGTGCAGCTATTTAATAAATACCTATTCTCCTATCTGCTCTCTGCGACAAAAACCCGAAGGGTGATAAATACATTCCAAATTGGCTAATCCCAGGCCTGGTCTTTAACCTTTTCAGAGAGAACAGTTTGCATCCCATTATTTTTTTAAAGGCCAGAAAAGGAAATTCATTAACATCTCCTAGTCATTCATTCCAGTAACATCATTTATACCAAGAATACCGTTTTCAAATCGCACCTAATAAAACTTAAATATGTTGTCTATCCATTGACACATACTCATGGAGATGAGCAGAGGTGAAAATGACACAACTAATGTAGTCAGGAACCAGAGGGCTTAGCAGCAGAAGCCGGCAAGATTACAATTCACAGCCAATCTACTCAGCCTCTCTCAACAGACTACGTTTCTGTCCCGGGTGTCCTGTCTCCCCTTGGTAAACTAGTAATGTTTATGATAATTATCTTCCTTGGACGTTGCTATGTTCATCTGCTCAACTTGTACTAAGTGGCTCTTCTGCTTGCCAGTAGCCCATCAATACAGGAGACAAAGAAACAAGCAGAAATTGGTGAACTGATGCTTTGAATTAGATATAAAGTGCTCCCTGTTAAAAAAGACTCCCATACTGAAGGCGTGGTTGCCTGACAGCAGTACCATTGAGAAGTAACAGGATTTCAGGGCCATAGTTTCATCAGGATGGTGGCTAGATGGATGGTGGGGCTTGACTGGAGGTGGCAGCTTGATGACAGTATGACTGATATTTTTTATCTTATCCCAGAAACTTTCTTCTCATACTGTTTCCTGGCTGTCATAAGTCAACCAGTTGTCCTCAGCCATGCCCTTTTTCCCTCACAGTTCTACCTGATGCAGTCCTAAAAGCAGAGAAGTTAGCTGACTGTGGGCAGATAACTCTCCAAGTCAAAGATGAAGCACTTCCTCCTTTTAGTTGTCCCCGTACTCCATCAAGTATTTCTTCATAGCAATGAATGATGATGAGATGATGCTAGCCTCTGTAATCTCTGAGGACAAGTTCATCCTACAGAGGTCAGGGTTCCTCCCTCCTACAGATCCTCTGACTCTGGATTTGCTCCACATACTTCTGGGTCATTGGTGTTTCATCTTCACACTCCTCAGATAGCTACAGGATGGCTTGCAATTAATTCTCCAGGTTTGACTGATCAAAAACTTGCCAAAATGGAGGTTGATGGACTAGATCAGTATTTAACAAACTACTTTTTTTAACTGATTCTTTTTTTCTGGGGTGGATATCAGAGTTCCTTCTTAAAATTATAGAGCTCTGCTCTTGAAGCACAATAGCAGCTATAGTTAATATGTAAAGAGATGGTTGAAGCTGTGTTCCAATAAATATTTACTTAAAGAAAAAAAGATGGTGGTAAAAATTTGGCTGTGGTTTATGGATCTTACTCTAAGCCTTTAAATGTCTCATTGGTGACCCCTTATGTTTTCATCTTGTGATATTCTCTCTCTCTCCCTCCCCTCCTTTCTCTCAACACATATACTCTCTCTGTCTCTGTTTCTTTCTCCTTCCCTACCAACCTCTATAAACATAAGCTCTTTCTCTATCTCTCCCCTTCTCTCCTCTCTCTCCCTGTCTCTACACACACTCTATCTGTCTGTCTGTATCTCTATCTATCTATCTATCTATCTATCTATCTATCTATCTATCTATCTATGTCTCTTCCCTTCTCTCCTCTCTTTTACCATCTCTACACACACACACACACACACACACTCACAAACACACAAACACACACACACACAGTCTATCTCTCTTCTTTCCCCCTCTCCCTGGCTACACATACACACATACATACATACACATGCACATACACACATACACACACACAAATGAGGTAGGTGAAAAGGCAAAAATAGAAATAGTTTTCATAAGGAAAGACTTTATCTTAAGAAACTTCCTGAGTTGAATAAGCAACAATCTACACTGAATGAAGTGGTTGCCCCAGGCTGTATATCTGAGCTATGCAATCTCCTGAAAGTTGCTGACTTAAAAAACTGAATGATTTAATCAAAAATAACACACACCTCTCATAAGATATTCACAGAATAGCTTCTATCTGATTATAGTAAATATATAGGTTATATTACCATATATAGCACATAAGCATTATCATTTATAACACTTGAACCACATAAGCCATATGCACATAAGAGAGGTTCAGTACCAAGTACCCCAAGTGTCTGTGGTAGCATACCCAACCTGTTTTCTTTACTGTGTGTAGAAAACCCTTGACATTTCAAGGTAACTAGATGCTTTTCAATTTGGTTTGATTTGACAAGAGCCACTTACAACCAGCCTAAGATATGCATCTCATTGGCATAAGCATGCTCTGATCCTTTGAATGCCTCTGTATGAGGGTTTGGGCCCTCGAGTTGAGAATGTGTTTCTGCAGCGTTAATGACACCTTTATGTTCCTTTCTTATCATTTGATTCTGGCTTTTATGCCTCTTTCATCTTGTAGCTCCTCAAATCTTCACCATGCTCAAAGGTTGTGTGAGAGATACAGAGGCTGGCATGCAAAATCATAAGAAAAAAAATCTCTACACCAGTGACTTTGCTGTCTCTCTGCATCAGCTCTACTCATTTCTTTGACTATAGTTTCTCCAATTCCAGGAAAGAAAATGATAACACCCCCAACCTTGCACAGATATGCTGACCTTTCACACAGTGGTACAGCGGGAAAGACCTGGCTTTTTATATGATGGCATCTGTAATCAAGGCACAAAGTCTTGTTCAAACTTCATAATAGACCTTAGCTGGAGTTCTGAGCCAATAAATTGCTCTGTTCCCTGCAGAAAGCATCAGTCACTTCTCAGGCAGCAATGCATCTCCACAGCATTGCCTGTGGTCCCTGAATCTGTACACTGCTTTGCCTCTGGAGACGACGCTGTCAAAGCTTTCGTATCCCCCTGTTCACTTCTCTCCCGTTCACTCTCATTCTCCTGTTCATTCTACATACATCTAGGACACTCTTAACATGTCTTATGCAAGTTAGACTTTCTAGGGAGATGAAAATTCAGCATTCAAACCCATCACAAAATATTTTAAATACACCCTACCCTTGAAGGGGTTTTATTTCAAATGGGGTTCTCAGGTAACAAGATTGCTTCAACTACATCCAACTTTTGGAACATAAAGACAGTTTCATATTAAAGTTTTCTACTACACAGATGAGATACCTTGACCATCACATCTTTCTTTCTTTTTTTTTCTTTTTCTTTTTTTCCCTGATTAAATTTATGGGTAGCATTTAGTGAGATTTCAATTCCCATTAACAACATGAGCAACTGATCTACATTTAAGAGAATTTAATCATGTCTTGGTGGCAAACTTAGCTTAAATTAGAGCTAAACTTAGAACTTTCAAGTAAATTTCTGTTTTAAAGGTCAATTTCTAACATTTGTCAGTGAAAGCCCACACCAGGCAAATTAGATTCACCTCCACTTGTCCAAAGTGCAAACAGCTTCTGCACTGACATCCCTGGTGGCTGTCAATTAGAGCCAGCATCCCAAACAAAATGACAATCGAGGAGGTTTTGTTTTTGTTTTTTAAGAAGACAGGACCACTCTTTTATTCAACAGTTTGGATTCTTGTTCCTACCAAAAATAAAACAGTTATCTTGTGATGGTTGGTGCAAAAACAAAGCATTATCTTACTAGATAATTAAAACTCAGTTCAGGGGGCTGGAGAGATGATTCAACAATTAAGGCCACTGGATGCTCTTCCAGAGGACCAGGGTTTGGTTCCCTACACACATATGGAGGCTTACAACCATCTGTGACTCCAATCCCAGCGTATCTAATAACATCACCTGGCTGCTACAGGCAGTGAGTACAGACAATGCACAAACACATATGGAGGCAAAACCCTCGTACAAATTAGAAAATAAGTAAAATTAAAATTAAATCAGTTCAACTATTCGAACACATAGAGAAAGGAGATAAAGTAATTTTTTTTTCTGTACTTTTAAGACAGGGTTTCTCCATGTAGTCCAGATCAGCCTGAAACTTGAGTTCGTCTTAGCCTAAAAACTACTTAGCTTGCCAAGGACTCAAAACTTCATGCCTTCCCAACATGCCCAGCTGTGGTATTAAGCCTTCCATGCAACCTATGATTCTCATTAGGGACAAAAATCAATTTTCTCAACAATTTCTCACTGTTGATAAAAATTAATTACTCATTAATGAGAAGTTAATATGTAACTACCAAGGGTGCAGTTTGGGAAAATCATAGCATATGATATTCTGAGATGTATGTGTTTTGAAAAGAATAAACTTTATGCTGTTTTATATTTCTGGGAAAAGTTTCATAGAATGAACAGATATCGTGAATTTATTACTTAGAAAAAGACATAGTTGGTACTGTAGCTTCCATACATTTTGCTTATGGTTTACATTTTTCTGTATCAGATGAGAACTATTTCATGAAAATGTAATAAAGTTTTAGGTGGGATGAAGAGGATTTGCGAAAGGAGGAAATGTTATTTTTCAATTTCCTCTGGCCAACCTAAGATCAAACAGGACTGGCTGACCTGGGTTCTTTCCATTTGTCCTTGATTATTAAATCTATGCTCATTTACTCTGAAGAAAAAGATTCATAGTCAAACGTCTAAAACTGATTTTGCCAATGAGGTCAGTGGCAGGTCTCTTCCAAGAAAACTGCTATTATCCTGGTGAGTCTGAATAACAAGGATATCACTAAGAAATGGCAGGGCAATGTGGAGGGACAGG
>PVIU01010593.1:0-42071 GCA_004026605.1 Ondatra zibethicus | reverse complement strand
CAGAGAGAGAGAGAGAGAGAGAGAGAGAGAGAGAGAGAGAGAGAGAGAGAGAGAGAGAACTGTACTTGGGGTTGAGTGACAAAGCTAACTGAGCTGTCCCAAGATTATTGAGGAGGCTGTCCTTTCAAAGTACCCTGTGATTACTATTGATCTGTTCAGCTCATTGCAACTCAACCTTACCTGGCTGGTCATGAAAGAAGGATGAATGTTATTAAAGATCCTGAATTCCTCCTCTGCGGGTATCAGTCATTAGGAAGGAACTAAAAGTACCAATTTTCAGGCATGCAGAAAGGCTGTGTAGCAGACACAAAGCTTTCCAGAGCCCTGAACAACCATAAAGTTCAGGAGATCAAAGTGGAAATACTTGCCATGAAAGTATATAGCATGGAGTTCAGATTTATTAGAAATTAAAAATAACTTAGCAAAACAAGAACCAATGTTGCTGTACTTAATAGTCAGCAGGTGTTAATATATCATGTGTCCAGAACAATGCCAGACATTTAGAAACAGAATATTCAGAAGGTGAGGAATACATGGTTACCACTTTGAAAATGCAACTGTCTTCATAGATGATACACAATGTATTCCAAATGTTACTATAGACACCAGTTACAACTGTCCTTACAAATATCCCCAGATACTCATGGGATCCAGCAGATACATGTCAGTTATACAAGATGGCATTAATACTAATTAATGTAATACACTATTAACTGATCACAACTACAGTATGCCTTTAAGTTCAACAATCAATGAATTGAAGAGAAAATCAGAGAGTATGTTGACTTATACTACTTTCCCAAAACAACAAATCTAACTTAACAATAATTTATAGCACTATATTTATAGTATGATGTCTTAAAAAAAAGAAATCAAAGCGGCAAAATCCACCTGTCATTCAGTAGTCTTAGATGCATTCGAGGGCTATTAGAATGTATCGGCCCAAAAATGTAAGCCTATTTTCACTTTGTCTGAAGGTCAGAGTTTGAGGTTGCTCAAAGTTGTTGACAACAAGGTATGGCTACAAATCCTGACCTAAGGTGTGGTTACCTGGTGTTTTGGACATTAAGATGGCCCATATAGGTAAATCTATTCCATTCTGACCAAAGATCAGAGAATTATAACATACTTCTGCTCCTTCTTCTGAACTAAGAGGTTTGACCAAGGGCGTGATTACTTTCAGGATACTTGGTTTTGGGTGGGTTCACTGTCTAAACATCAGAATGGTTTTCTCATGAATTAATAGCTTGATGTCTCAAATACTGAAGCAAATAACCATTACAGCTGTCCTTTGTATCATGATAAGCAATCTTCTGCTCCCCCCCCCGTTATATTAGGGTATAAAATTGTATGGAAATTAAAACATGGGAGATTTTCAGTATTCACCGGAACTACCTCCAGGTACTATCCTGGTTTTGTTTTACTAATCTCACTCACATCTTCATTCTTTTTATTTATTTTTTAATTCCCATGCCCCTACCTTGGTAAGTGGTATACTTGTCGAAGCTGGTCTCCAACATCAGAAAATGAAAAATAATATTTTGGTACCAAATCATGAGAGTAAATAGAACTTTCAATAAAGAAGCAGATGTTATATGCTCAGAACATAGTAGGCTTTCAAAAAGTAACAATTAGTAGTAGTAGGAAAACTAATCTGCTCACACAATATTCCTTTGAATGCTATAGAATACAAAATGGATAGAAAATGTAGTGTTTGCTAGTTCAGAAGTTTACTTTTTACAGCTGAATTCTGTTTGCATAGACTATAACTTTCATTATGGATGCATTGTTTCCTATTTGGTGCTCAATTTCCTGATATACCCCATTACTTTTGGTCTTTAGCTTGCACCCAGATTGATACACTCTATTTAACAACTGGTTGACTAAGCATAAAATGCTAAAAGCTATACGCTAACCTGGGAAGGTTCCTGCTCTTCCTCTGTCTCTCTTGCTGCCAGTCTCCATCTCCTCAGGTCTACAGTTGTTTTTATCAAGTATTAATGGGGGCATGCTGTCCTATTTCTGTCTCCCATGGAGTTGCAGCAGTAAGTACAATAGAATCTACGAATGATATTTAGATACTTCAAAGAAAACACATAGAACACTAACTAGTATTCGGTTCTTCACTTTCTGGCCTGAGGTAGCAAATACCATACGAAATGGGTGGAAAGGAAGAAATAATTTGTCAGTCACCTAAGAAAGAGGTGATTCCTACTGCCCTTTACATTCATAGCTTCACTAATTAGATCTAATTAACCCAGGCCCCATGAAAAAGTGAGAAGATATTTGAAACTGGTACCTGTTTATTAAGTAGGTAGAATCTTTTAAATTATTTAATAATTAACGTGAAAACAGCATTAAAAATAAAAGGCAAAATATTGAGATCATAAAAGAAAAACCAACACTGTCCTGCTTATCTCATGGATAAATGAGGGTGGTTTTGTTGAGTAACTGGAAATGCTAGATGGGCAACAAATAGCCCTTGAACTAAAGTGCTCTTTCCTATTGTTACTCTTAGAAAACCAATCATTCCTGGCTATGTTACATAACATGAAACATATAATATTTTTTCTTGTTGGTCTCTCAGGTTTTATACCATGACCAATTTAAAAGTTACTTTACAGCCATCTCAAATAGAAATAACATAGTCTCAACTATACTGAATATGATATTTTCATATCCTGAGACTATATAATAAAGAAGACTATACCAACAATACAAAGAATCAGATCATCTCTTATCTGTTAAAATAGATTATAACCTGTTAAGGGGTAGCAGAATGATGTCTATGTACTTGCTCTAAGCAGTATACATGCCAATGAATGAGTAAGACAAAGATTATGTTAAACAAGTTAATTATCTATGCACTTACAAGTATATAAACAGTCTGAAATATTTCACAATTGTTCAGAACTGTTTTTAGAGAGGCTTGTGTGCCACAATAGCTAGAGAGATAAATTTTCTATTTCTCTTTTTCTTTTTTTCTTCTCGCTTTTTTTCTTTCTTTCTTTTTTTTTTTTTTTTTGCAAGTCACCAAGGTCATGGTCATTACAATTAAGTTTTAAAATTTGGTATCATCACTGTGTTATAAATGTAAAAATTAGTTGCAATATTATATAGCTTTAGATAATTATGGGAAATACTCAATATATTCTGAGACAGTAAGGGGAGATGTGCTGTTCTCTTATTCCCCAGAGAGTCTAGACACTGGCAGAAAGTCTCATCTCTTTGCCTCCTAATATTTAGTAGCTCCAATCTGGTGATGTGGGATTTCCCTTCTGTATGCTGTGATTACCACTGATAAAGGAACTGCTTTGGGCCTATAGCAGAGCTATAGGGGAACATAGCTAGGCAGAAAAAACTAAGCTGAATGCTGGGAGAAAGGAGGCAGAGTCAGAGAGAAGCCATGTAGCCCCCTGCTGGAGACTTTGCCGGTAAGCCACTGCCATGTGGCGATACACAGATTAATGGAGATAGGTTAAATTAATATGTAAGAGTTAGCCAATAAGAAGCTAGAGCTAATGGGCCAAGCACTGATTTAAATAATATGGTTTCTGTGTGATTATTTTGAGTTTTGACCAGCCGGGGACCAACAAGCGGCCCCTCCTACTATAATCTGAACACTGTCCCTGACAACCTTCCATTCATCAAAGCACAAAGGAACCAGTGAAAACAGAGCATAGGTTCTTTATTTGAGAGCAGACGGTAAGAACAATGATCATGGGTGATGGGTGTACATAAAAGCAAATAGAGCACAGTACAGTCCTAAGACAAACTTGATATTGAAATATTTAGCTTTCCCAATAATGTCATTGTTCCTAAATGTGTAATAACCAATGGGCAAGAGTTGCAAAAATGAAGACAACAGGACTCCACTCTCTACTGAACTAGTTGAAATATGGAGCAGAATTCTATGGCTTAAGCCATCACTTCGGACAAATGTTTTTCTTGGGTCCCCCACACTGTCCCCTGAAGCCTCCTCTGAAGGCCTGTGCTAGACTTTCCACCTGGCTCCTCCCATCATGACTAACT
Organism: Ondatra zibethicus; assembly: GCA_004026605.1. Lineage (NCBI taxonomy): Eukaryota > Metazoa > Chordata > Mammalia > Rodentia > Cricetidae > Ondatra > Ondatra zibethicus. The sequence goes on along the minus strand of PVIU01010593.1, from coordinate 38,039 downwards.
CTTACATTGCAGGCTGTATTTCTTGCCTTCACTGTTTGCACATCTAACCTTTTTCTTCTCTGTGTCTCAAAATCAACTGAGGATTGCTTTCCTCTAATAAAATGGCTACATTCTTGATTAAGGACTGTGATAAAACCTGCTGTCAATTATACTAATTGATCTGACAACCTGATTAGACTTAGAGATGGGCTAATTTCCTCACAAAGTCTTATTAAAAGGGAGAAAACAAAACAAAGGCCCATGTAATTAAAATGTGATAGCTAGCAATGAGTTGTAAAATCAGACCCAAGAGGCATTAGTGAAGGCAAAACTTTTTTTTTCAGTGACATCCTAGAAAGGCCAGTAATACATTGTGGCCACACAAATCAGTCAGACTAGGGAAGGATACTGAGAATAAAGAACAGAACCACAGGGGGATTTCTCTCAGTTCCTACCTCACTAGAAGTTTTGAATTGATGAAAATCCATTCTTGGTTTGTGGTAGGAGAGAAGAGATCACTAGCTACATCCGTGGCACCATGAACTCAAGTCAAATGCCAATACCATTACAACTGCTTGTTATATGGGGCTTTATGCTTCTGTGTGGACAATAGCACTGAAAACAAAATGCTAAGTCTATAGAGCAGCAGGAATTTAATAATTTACCTGCAGAACAAAGTCCAAATGTTACAAATACAATGTTACAAAGCCCTGAAAACTCTGGTTAGTAGGCTAGAACTCCAAGCGTTTTCCTCATCCTAGGATTCATGTTTTGCTGCCATGTCTGATACATTTTCTCCCCAAACTCCCTCTCTTTAGGACATAACTTATCCCACAGACCTAGGTGACCCATTGGTTCTTTTCATTGCAGTGGCCGAACTACTCAACATAGACAACATAAAGGAGGACAGATGTACTTTGGCTCAAAGTTTCAGAGGGTAGCTAGCGTTCATCATGGAGAAAAAAGCACAGTGACCTGAAGGAAGCAATGGGTCCTTGTAACTGTAGCTTTTCAGCTTCTTTTTTTTTTTTCAGGCTTTTTGTTTGTTTGTTTGAGAACTTCATCTATGAATACAGGATTTACATCATCTTCACCTCCTCCTTTCTTCACCTCTTCAACCTCCAGCTCCTCCTAGCCCCATCATGTCCCATTAAATTCATGACCCCTTTTTCTTAATTATTGTTGTTACACACACACACACACACACACACACACACACACATGCACACACACACACACAAACACACATGTGCACATATAACTAAAATCTGCGGAGTCCATTAATGTTGTTCACGTGTGTAAGTGTTTCAGGTGGGATTGGATAACCTAACCTGGGCCTTGTCCCTGGAGAACACAGATTCTCCCTCTCTCAGCAACTACTGATTGCTTACAGCTCTTGATCTAGAGGTGAGGCCTGAAGGGATTTCTCCATCTATGATTGTATGTAAACAGGTGTTGTCATTGCTTAGGTGACCATATAACTCTAAAGATTTTGTTGGTGATGGGAAAAAAAAGATTTTGTTGGTGTCACAAACAAAAGACCCATTATCACATGTGATACCTTGGTCCTCTGGCTCTTACACACTTTTTCCCCCTCTTTTGCAATGTCCTTTGAGCCTCAGGTGTAAGGTTCGTATTGTAAATGCATACGTTGGCATTGGTACCACATGATCACTTGTTCTCTGTATTTTGATAAGTTATACAGATTGATGCAATAGTTTCTATCTGCTGTAAAAAGAAGTTTATCTAATGAGAGGTGAAAGCTACACATATCTGTAGGTATAAACATGTGGGAGAAAGTAGAGAGAAATTATACTGACTTAGGAAAGTTACCTCCAAGATACAAGTAATATCCTTGAGGACACTTTGTATTTTGCAGCTCTTTGCTATGGTTTGGAAGCTTGGTAGATGGGAAGGACAACAGTAGGTTGCTTTTCTCCCTTGGCATCTTTTGCATCATCTTTGGGTACTATGAGAGTCAGTCTTAAAAAAGATTTCCTTTCAGCTCCATTTCTCCATGTCCTGGTCTGAAGGGTGTGGTTTCACCACATAGAGTCTTATCTTCAAGTTCTTAGAGGTAACCAAGCAAGAGCTTGCATTATTCTGAGAATCTTCAGCTCCCCTGACCATCATCTCCAAAGGAGGTTTTCCAAGCCCGCTTTACAAACTATGGTAGCTACACCAACCAGGGAGTTCAGGTTGGAACCAGATTCCAGTATAACCTTCAAAGGTCCATCTACAGAGAAAACCTATCTCCTATAGTTACTCATATATCCCAAAGTTTTTACAATTTTCAAAGCAGCACCAGCAGTTGGGAAACAAGTGTTTAAACACATGAACCTATGGAGGACAGCTAAAATTCGATCTATGACTGATACCCCACCCCAGACCTTCAAGAATGGGAGGGGGAAATGTTAACTTTTTAACTTCATATGACAATAACATCTAGGTACCAAAGGGGCAGAGAAATAGAATATTATTAGCTAATTAGTATGAACTGTCACACTGGAGTATTTGATTAAATTAATTAATCAAGCTGATGGTTGGTCTGAAGGGAGTAGGAGGCTGTTTTCACCGTGCAGCTGGTAAATTGTGCTATTAACCAATGGCTCCTTACAAATTTAAAGAAAAATAATTTTTTTAAAAGAAAGATAAACAAGTTAGCACCAAGTCTACAGTGTGTTTAGAATGAGTGGCAATCACTCATGTATAGTAGATTTCAAATGGCTGTATGAATTGAAATAAACAATTTTTATTCATAAACGGATCATTTTGGAAAAACACATGAATAGATTAAAACTAACCAAAAAAAGAAATCACCACCAAGACCTTTGCTTTAATGTAGTGCTTCCAGTAAATCAATCCATAAAGTAATTCAACTTTTATTTCTTGCTGAAAACCACAAAGAAGAATAAAGACCTCCAGGCACACAATAATCAAGTATGCCATCTCAGCACAGATGTGTTATGATATTATTCTCATTTTTTGAAAGAATCCCTTCGACTTTAGCTCTTCTAATTTGGTGTCAACATATCTCTTCTTCTGACCAATTCACTTTAGTATTTAGCAGTAGACTGTTTTTCATGTAACTTGAAATGTGTTGGCACAAAACCTCCATATCTGCAAGCAAAGCTCCCAGATATTTTAGATCCTATGTGATCTGGCTGCTAGGCTGCCTTACAGATATTGTGGTAGCTTGAATGTAATTGGCTCCAGTAATCTCACAGCGAGTGGCATTATTAGGGCCATGGCCTCATTGAAGTAGGTGTGACCTTGTTGGAGGAAATGTGTCACTGTAGAAGTGGGCTTTGAGGTCTCATATTCTTAAGATACCACCCAGGGTTACAGATTGTTTTATCTTGCCTGAGATGTAGGACTCTCAGCTACTTCTCCAGCACCACATCTGCCTGCATGCTGCCATATCCCACCACAATAATAGTGGACTGAACTTCTGAAACTATAAATGAGCCACCACAATTAAATGTTTTCCTTTATAAGAGTTGCAGTGGTCATAGTGTTTCTCCACAGCAATAGAAACCCAAACTAAGACAGATATGAAACTGAGTGTGACAGTCTAAGTCTTCCTCTGCAACTAAATCACCTGTGATACCTATCAGCAGTCCACTCCCACCTAGGTTGTCTTACACATGTAAAACTGAATGCCTTGGTGTAAAACTTCCTCTATACTGAAAGTACCATTCTTATGGTGCTAAGGGATTTTAAAGAGCCTCTTAATATAGTTATTGATTCACAATATGCAGAAAGAGTTATCTTGCATATTGAAACTGCTGAATTTATACCAGATGATACAGAATTGACTTCATTGTTTATACAGGTACAAGACATAATCAGGAATAGGCTTTGTCCAATGTACATAACACACATCTGATCCCATATGGGTCTTCCAGGTCCTCTAGCACAAGATAATGCAGAAATTGATCAATTATTGATTGGAAGCATGTTGCAGGCCTCAGAATTTCATAAAAAAATCACATCAATAACAAAGGTTTAAAGAAAGAGTTTTTCATTACATGGCAACAAGTTAGAGATTATAAAGAGATGACCTACTTGCTCTTTATAAAACCAAACACCGCTACCTGCAGGGACCAACCCGAAGGGTACTCAAAGGAATGAAATCTGGCAGATGGATGTGTTCCACTTTGCAGAATTTGGAAAATTAAAATATGTACACCACACCATTGACACTTATTCAGGCTTTCAGTGGGCAACTGCTTTAAGCTCAGAAAAAGCAGATTCAGTAATCACCCATTTATCAGAAGTCATGGTCATCATTGGTATACCTGCACAAATAAAGACAGATAACAGTCCAACTTATGTCTCTAGGAAAATGAAATGGGTTTTTGCTTATTATAATATTAAGCATGTTACGGGTATACCTCACAATCCTACAGGTCAAGCAGTCATAGAAAGATCAAATTAAACTATAAAAGAGTATGTTAAACAAACAGAAAGGGGTAGAAAATGCCCCCAGAAATAGATTACATAATGCCTTATTAACCTTGAATTTTCATAACGCTAATGAGAAAGGAACAACAGCAGCAGAAAGACATTGGATAATAGAAAAATCTGCTGAACTAAATCAACTGGTTTATTTCAAGGATGTGCTGACCTCCCAATGGAAGCCAGGAGATGTGCTGCATTGGGGAAGGGGTTTTGCTCTTGTTTCCATAGGAAAAGAAAAATTGTGGATACCATCAAAATTAATAAAGATTCAGTTTAAAGAGGAGAAACCTCTTGGAAAGGAGACATGACAGCTCAACCACAAGGATGATACTCATACAGGTGGTAAGAAAAACATATAGAATAGGGGCTGTATTCTGTTCTTGTCTTTGCAGGAAAACACTTATCTTCAAAAAATTCAAGGGACTCTGGATGTTTGAATACTGACAGACGGAAAAATAACTACCCAATAGGGATCATCAAGAAAACCGAATAGGTTCTATAAGTATAAAAATGAAAGATATGTTTATGTTTCTAAATTTATAGAGCTGGTTTTGGAGTTGGACTCTGGCTCAGTCCCTCTCTAATTCCAAGCCTATTGTTAAGAGAAAACCCAGAGTTTCTGTAGTTTCTATCTTATGTCAAGAGCCATGATATGGGACAGAAAGAAAAATGAATTTAAAAAACATCTTTGCTTTTCTTCATATCTATTTTTGTCTTTATCATGCCTTTCATTGAATATATACAACTGTAAATAATGTTTAAGTTTTCCACAATGAACAATGACTTTTTCCTGCAGTTATCTTTGAAATTTCAGGAATAAGATGGGGCCCCATAACAACAACTCCATCTGGTTGACATGATGTCATGATATTGATAGTACTACTACAAGACCTGTTTTGGGTACCAGCTGCACAAGACAGTTTCAACTTGATTAGCTGAAATGGTGCACATCTTTTACAACATTCTGGCCAGACCTCCACAAAATACTCAGAGTCTATTTGCAATTTTACCAGACATTGATCTTGAAATTTAACCATCATTTTACTTTCACAGGATCCCCTAGAAAGAACGTCACCCCCATGACAGCTGGAAGTAATTCTAGAAGACGACGTCCCCTCTCCCAGTACAGTTTGTCCTCAGGCTTAGGGACATCAGTTAGGGGTTGATTATAATTGGTATACGGTTGAGGGTTGGGGGAGGAATTTTATAAGCTCAGGGATCTATTTGAAAAAAAAGAGGGAAAATTGGATGATAGGATAATAGATTGGTATTTGTGAGCTATTGTTTATAGATAATTACATTGGCATAGATTCTTGTATATGGATACAAAGTTAAATCATATTGAATAATGTATGCATGCATGCTTCTACCTCTGTTTAAAACATTTTTTATGTATGGATATATATTGTATTGATATATATATTTACCATATTGCAGTGTACATTTCTTCCTCTGATCAAGATACTTGTACATTGTTTACATTTGGAGGTCATTGTCCTCATTTATTGCACAGTTGTTTATTCTCTTAGTCTTTAAGTTAGATAGGTATTAAGAACTGTAGATCAATAGTCATCTATGTTTGTCATATTTATAGTTAGACTAATCAGGTTCTTTAGATACATAGAGATTATATTCTGTATAAATAATCTTCAACAGCTTCAAAGAGCTGTAGAAAATGGCATTTAACTTAGAGTTCTGTGGAAGCAAGACACAATCACTCCTGGCAACACTGATATATTCCCGAGAGACTGTTGAGCACCAGAGACACTCCATTTGGAGCTTGTCTTCTTCTTGGCAAAACCGGCCTCTGGGTAAGGAACTGCCTATACCTCAACTACTGACAAAATACATAGTATCCAGAAATGGATAAAAAGAACTGTCAAATCTGGCCAAGACATGGTAAGATGGTTTTGAAAAATTTCTTGCCTTTAAAAATAATCTGTCAGTTATTCTAGGCCTTAGCCAAAGTTGGTTGCTTCAACGCTGCAAACATGACTTTGAGTTATTGCCCAGGTAGCCAGTTGTCTCTGTGATTTGTTGCATACTTTGGAAGTTGTTTGATTGCACTTCCTAATTACTCAGGTAACATTATTTCCCTTCTCAGATCTTTGATGGGTTGAAGACTAGATAAATGTAGTTACTTTCCTCTCATGACTTGGCCAACTTATTTATTATACAAGACTTAAGCTAGTTAGAATAGGATATTTGTTTTTATTGTATATAATTTTGTAGTAGGTTTAGAACTCTCTTACTTAAACAAAAGGGGGAGGTGCTGTGGGAGCTCCTTCTGCTCCTTCAGCCGATAGCCTTTAAGATACCAAACCACTGGAGCATGGTCTCTTTCATTTTAAAAAGCAGCAGCAGCCTTCTGCTCGCTCTCTTGCTTCCTGTTCCTGTTCAGACTGCTAGACTCTCTGTTTCCTGTTTGAGACAAGAGGACTGTGTTTTAGGACATTGATCTGTAAGTTTTTTCCCCTCCAATAAATAACCCCTTTTCATAATAATTTCCAAACTGGTGTGGGATTGTTTTGCAGCATTAACCTGGTGTTTTAGTTTACACAGACATGGTTGCTTTCCATGGTTCCGATGGGCACGCAACACTACCTTCAATCACGCAGAAGCTCAGAGACTATGTCATCTTTCTGCACTATCAAACCTCCACCATACACGTCACTATTGCTGATGAGCACTAACGAAATATCTTCATAGTTCACAGCCTTTGCATCTGAGTACCCAAATCATAGATCCATCCCCATGGCATATGGAAAGGCCCAATTCCATCTGTTTATTTAGCCATTCATCTATACACTCATTCAAATTACATCACAGCTGTTTTTTTTAACCCAACCTCCCTGAATAAAGATGTGTGGTAGAATATTATTTTAAGGTATCTTGTTTTTGCTGTGGAACATTTGTTTAATGATGCAAAAATGTGTTGCTTTTGTTTATGCTCCATTTATTTAACTCTGTCAAGTTGTGAATGGCCAATAGCAAGGCAGCAAAAAGGACAGGTGGAACTGGCAGGCAGAGGGTAAAAACAGAAGGAAGAAGCAAGGGAAGAAGAAGGAATGGGAAAACAAGGAGAGGAGGATGATGCTAGAGGCCTCCCACCCAGCCAGCTATGGAGTAAGAGTGAAAGTAAGATATACAGAAGTTGGAAAAGGAAAAAAGCCCAGAGGCAAAAGGTAGATGGGATAAATTACTTTAAGGAAAGATGTCTAGAAACAAATCAGGCTAAGGCTTGCCATTTAAAATTAAGATTAAGCCCCTGTGTGTGATTTATTTGGGAGCAGGGTGGCATGCCCCCAAAAGAGCCAAAAGAGCGAAAAAATAAAAAAAACCCACAGTATTTTGCCATTTCATTGTGGGACTAGAGTAAAAGAAAACCCAACAAAAAAGATGCTTGTATGAATAAAGATGGCTTGACCCATGTAGACAGAGTTCATAGCATGTAGTTTTAAAAACTACTTCAATAAAATCAAATTAAAGACTATTATTTGAAAATTGTAATGAGCTGCCATTTCCCTACCCTCACCCAAGGATGATCTTTGTCATCAAGTTTCTAATCTGGTCACCTTTAATAATTCACTTCCATTTAAAAGTGAAATGGCTGAGGCCAATGAAATACATGTGGACCTTTTCCTTTTATCTAAATTATTTAATATATCTCATTCTTAAGGAGGACACACACTTTAGAGATATATAAACATTTTTAAGAGCATCCTTAGTAGCTACTAAGCACTAGAATGACCAGGGATATAGGAATTTTTGTTCAATGAGTTATACCTATTACAATGCCTGGCATATGCTGTCCTCAGTAGTAAAGTATAAAATGAATAAAATAAACCAATGATAAAATTCATGCAATTTACCCAAATATACTTAGGGTTTTGAATTATTAATTGACCTTAAAATTTTGGGATACTACTGCCTCATAACCCATACTGTCTAGTGAAAAACAGAAATACTGCTGAGAGCATCAGAGATAAAGATGATTTCAATCTTTATTTCCTTCAAGATGATGGGGCAAAATTCTGACAAAAAAAATAGAAGGAGAAAGAGTGGAGGAGTACAGCCTAACTGACATATTAAAAATTTTTATTCAATGTTTCATACTCTTTAAAAATGAATAATTAGCCAGATTTTCAGACCAGCAGCACGAGGTTGAATACATCATCAAATTTTGTAGAAAACATGAGTTTTCCAGTAAACAGTAAGTTTCTATTATAAAATAGAGTATTTTATTCATACAGAAGCTTTTTTATTAATAATAGTGGTGGACTTGTAGCTACCTACTGCAGCTGTGGTTCAGCTCATGCCATATGGAGTTTCTTAAAAGAAAAAAAATATCAAAATGATTTTTTCCCCAGTAAATTCAATTCCTTTTATCTTCCAGATTGGCGGGTAGGGGCAGCAGGTGGCAAATTCAATTTTATCTAGCAACATTTGATCATGTGACATATTTTTTTTCCACAGTTGATGTAACTCAATAAACAGCAAACTGGAAAGAAATATCACTATGTGGTTAAGTTAGTGGGGCATGTGGTTATTTGGGTGTGTGTGTGTGTGTGTGTCTGTGTACTCATGCATGTGTGTAGGTGTAGAAAGAAGACCACAAAGGCTTTTCTTGCAAAGGTAATTCAAGAAGGATATCACTTTCACCATTTCTTTGTAGGAACCTTTTATTTGAAGTCATTGGTTTGAATCTATACAGACAACAATCGTAAGGGATAGAGTACCATCCTCAATGAATGAGATGTGGTGACTTTGGACTTTAGAGAAAGATATTTTCAGAATTAACCCCAAGACTGACAGCCAGTAAATGAGACCGGTGTGTCTTTGTAACCGGGGCTGTATGGGAGATACTGGTGTAGCCTGTGAAGGTGAACAGGAATCAAAGAAATCATCGACTGCCATCATCAAAGCATTGGTTCTTAGTTGCAAACTAAGTTTTGTCTGCTTTTAGATTATGCACAAGATCAACAAGCAAATCTTTCAAAGGTATCACTGTGGATGTTATCAAACATCTCAAACTGGAAAACAAAATCAAGTGATCTGGCCAACTGCAGAATTAATTTTTAGTGAAATTTTGTCAGATTATTTTTTCCCTGAGCCTCAGACCTATTAACCCATAAAGTTGTGATAGTCACTATATGTGGAGGTGAGGGGTGAGTTACATCAGTCCAGTTTGGAGAACATTTCAAAATGTTTCCTTTCCTCACACTACATACAGTACCAGGGTCCACTGGGAGAAATTCTAGAAAAATATGTTATGGTATGATTTGTCTAATCTATCTCATGTTTTATTTTCTAGTTATCTCACAAAGTAACAGGTTTTTTATATAATATATATCATCTATATTATATATATATAACCAATTTATGCTGTGTGTGGTGATTTTAATTAAAAATTTAAAAAGATTAAAATTATATATATATACATACACACACACACGCACGCACACACACACACGTGCAAACTGAGCTGTGGTTTCCTACTCCCTTTTTAACTCATCTTTTAGAATGCATGCACCTGATTTCATTTATTAGTTCCCTGTTATTCCCAACAATAGGATGCTCCTTGATCAGCTTCCTCAAGTTCCTAGTGTGTTTTCTCTGTCTTCTCATTTTCAGCATGGGTCCTGAAACATGTGCATGCTGTAGGAATTCCTACCGCCAGCGGCTGTTAAGTTACCCGCCACTTGGGCATGGCCTCGTTCTATTTATGCCAATGTAAAGTGTGCCACTTTACATCTTTTCCGGCTGCGGGATTCGGTTGCTGTTCTCCATTCCAGCAGAGAACTGTGACTTGTGAGTCTACCCCTAAATAAATAACCCTCTATTATTTTCAATTCTGAGCTAGTGCGGGCTTTCTTTTAGGCGTCCATCTTCATGTGAAACTCCCAGGATATCGTGTGGTACATCCATTCTCAGAGTGCACCATCCCGGAACCTTTAGCGCACACCCATCAGTGCTTTTGTACACAGTCGGTGACTTTTAGGCCAGGAAGATTTTATTTAAAAGATGAATAGGGAGTTAGAGAGAATATGGAGGATGGAAGCAACCCTAGACTGTGGACAATATTGTAATGTAAAAGTGGTTCCAATATGTATATATTGGAAGATAGCATAGATGTTCCTCAAAAAATATTTTAAAAATAGAATATGTAATCTGGCAATCCTACTTTTGGGTGACTCTCCTAGGAAAGTGAAAGCAGGCTCTCCAACCGGTTTGCATATCCATATTTACAGTAGCAGTATCTGAAGACATCTAGCTGTTGAATTAACCCAAATAGCCACTGATGGATGAGTGAATAAAGAAGATGTGACTATATAGACACATTTGCATGCATATCTACAGATACTCCTCAATGTGAAAGGAGGTTATGTCCCCATAAGCCCATCATAACTTGAAAACACCATCAATTGCATACATACTTAATTCACCTAAGCTCCTCAACATCATAGCTCAGCCCTGCAGAACTTAAATATGCATCAAATGTTTATGTATGCCTACAGCTGAGAGAGTAAAACTATGTACTGCTGCCACGGGAAAATATTCAGATTTTAAAAATCTCAGTATGACCTCTATTGAGTCCAAAGTACTTCCATGCTATCATAATGTAAAACAAAAATGCAGGTCTAACCACTGTAAGTAGGGGACCATCTATGCCTCCTTCTAAAAGCGAAAGAAATTATGAACTTTATGGACACTGTGCTAAGAATAATGAGGTATAAAAAAACTAACCCTACTGAGTTCTATGGAGTGGAGAGACACACAGCAATCACAGCTACAGAAATAGAAAGTAGAACAGAGTTTTCAGAGTTTGTGCAGGGAAGGAAAGGGGTGTTGCTTGGTGAGTATGAGTGAGACTTGTGTAAGAGACAGCTCCTTGGTGTTTTGCCTCAGAACACCGTGAATATACTTAGCCTCACCAAACTGGGCAGTGAAAAGTAGTTAAGACAACAAATTTTATGTTGTGTGTATGTGGAGGGGGAGCTAACTAAAAATTTCTTTAAAAATTGGAACAATTAAATACGGTGACTGATCCCTGAATAAATTCCAGATCAGAAAAAGATTGAAATTAAAAGAAGAAAAAAGGTGTGTGGAATATTATCATGTAGCCTACTGAGAAATGTAAATATGAACTGCATATTAGATAATAGTATTACAGTATTATTAAATTTTCCAAGAATGACAAAAAATTAGAATGTATGTTTCAGACACACTTTCTAATATGGAGACTTTTTCTAAAGCACCAACCAGAACAGACTGATGATATTTATACATTGTAGCTAGGTGAGAGTCCTTGGGGTTCATGGGGTCAAATGACTCAAGGTAACAGATGAAAGTCAGTTTGTACACTGGCCACACTCCTTTCATGGCCATTGCTTCAAATGCAGTTTCATTTGTGTGCCTGAGGTTTGGAGGGCAGGTAGCTTTCCATAGTCAGCTTCCAATCAGATTCACAGCCTTCCCTAGGTTTCGCTGTGTCCTTAAGGACATCCTACAGAAAAAGACATGTAGCATTTCTGTTCACTCTTCCTTGGCCTAAAACCTTAATATTTAATAATACTACCACTCAAAAATTAGCTTTTGGTTGAGTTTATTGTAATAGCCTTTTATCATTTACCCAACAGAAGTGTGGGGGGAGGGTGTATGTGTATGCATACACATACACACAGGAAGAACTCAAATCCATTCTTCCTCCCCAATATCCAGATGTTTCCCTGAGAATTATCTAAAAAGAAAATGTGTTAGATTGGGAACTTTAAAATGGACTTTCTGGCCAGGCATGGTGGCCCACATCTTTAATCCCAGTACTCCAGAGGCTGGGTCAGGGGTTGCTCTGTGAATTTGCGGCTGGCCTGGTCTACATAGTGAGTTCCAGCAAATCCAGGTCTAAGGAGAGGGCCTCTGTCTCAAAAAAAACACAAAAACAAAAACAAAAACAAAGCCAACAAAACAAAACTAACTGCTCCTCACTGTGAAAAACCAGAGAATCAATGAGTGAATGATCGATCGTTACTTCTTCTTCACAGCAGCAGCACCAACCTGGAAACAGGGGTTGGCACATGGGGCCCACTAGCCCAAGAAAGCTTTGCCTGGAAACAAGTTGTAAACATAAGAATGGAACAAATGGCTGGAGTTCTGGCGCACTGCCAGCAAGACAGTTAATCAAATCATGTGGACATTACTGCTTCCCAACCCTCTAACTCCGGTTTTTGCCACTGGTGGTGTTTAAGACGAGACTCCATCTGTGTTGTTTCTGTGAACACTAGATATCTTTTGCAGAGGGATTTCCCCTTCAGTTTAATTAGCCAGTTGGTTGCTGTTGCTTTCAAGCAGAAAGCATTACCTGACAATGTCTTTTTGCACAGACTTTCAAAAGGCTGATGCTTGGGGATGCAACTCAGTCCCCAGAACAATGAGAAATCCTTTTGGAACTGTTGCTTCTCTTTGCAAAGGATTTTTAGGAATATCTCCTGTTTCTACTTGAATTCTTGTCATTTTGTGTGTATATTTCTGTAAAGCCATGCTAATCATCTGCTGTTCTTCCCAATGATGTCCCAAACACTACTAAAATAAACCCACCTACAGCACTGAGCCCGCTAATCATCCTCCTACCTAATTACATGTCTGACAGCCAAGTTCTTCTGCAGGATTTCTGTCCTTCTGGTGAGTGTGAACTAGTGTGTGCACCTGGATGTGTATTTCTCTCTGAAAATGTTTCACAGGTAGATAGGAAATAGAGTAACTATCCACATGTATCATCTCTACATCCTTAAGGGAGAGCCACTGCAACCATTCCATCCACTCTGCACAGGAAACAACCCTTCCAGTGCCAATCACATGGACACCATCACTGATTAAAAGACTCATTTTGATAGGGGAAGAAGGGTTGCCTAAGTGGGTGCAAATCTGGGTTACATTGCTGAGAAGATGTGGGTGGTACAGCTGACAGGAATCTGAGCCAGACTTGAGGGGGAGTGGAAGACACGCAGGGCTGCCAACCCGATGACATCATTCCTCTTTTTCTGTCTTTTCTTTCTTATTTATTCCCAAAGCAATAGCTGCTGATTTCAGTTGTCAATTCTGATACTTTTTTTTTGTCTTGCTCTAAATCATGCCTTTTGTTATTATCATTGCCTTTTCTTAAAGCCGAGTTCACTGTTATTCTGTCCCCAACTCACAAGTACAGACCTGCTGTCTGGTCATGACTCCTCTTGTGACAGGAGAATGAGATTTTGACCTAATGTCTCCTTACTTTACATGCAGATTTCTGTTAGATGACACCAGACAGGTTGATTCTCATTCTGGGTGCTGCTCATTCCTCACAACAACCTCTACAAGTGATGAGAACTCATTCTAAGGTCCTTCTGAAAGAAAGGTGTTATCCTGCCTGTTTAGTATCCTCTGTGTCAACAAATGCCACAGTTTTGCAGTACTTTCTGCAATGGCCTCTGAACCATCCTCCATACTTCCTCTTTTGTATTTTGACAGAGTATCTTACAAGCAGCATTTATGAAGTCATTCAGTAGCACATCAACTTTTTCAAGACAGACATTGATCATATTATTACTTCGGGGGGGGGAAGTAATTGAAATCTTAGACTGTGAATTCTAAAACACTAAGACTAGGCTCATATTTTTACTAATCAAGAACCCTGCGAGTTGTGAAGGTGTTTTCCATGCCATTTCCACCTCCAATGCTCATCAAGATGCTTAACAAGGAGCAGTCAGTTGGTGAATCTGGTGAATGAGGCAACACTTCTCAGTATGATTAACTCAAGTTGTGAAGCGCTGGCTGTGTGACATGTGGTTGGGTGCTGTCATGGAGAACGTTGTCTCCTTTTCCACCTGTGGTGGCTGCAGGCACTACATCTATCTTCTGAGCATATGTCTCCGGCATAAAGATTTTGATGGGATTTTGACAGTACCATATCATTTCAAACAGTACCATACCCTCTCCCTCTCTACCTCTTCGTGGTGCAAGTTTGATTTTGGGAAGTGTTAGGAAGATTCTTTTGAGACGACTAAGCTGGGCACTGCCATTTGTCACATACAATCTACTTTTCATCATCTGTCTCACAGTCAGATCAAGAAATGATTGGCTTGGGCCTAGAGAAGTGGCTTAGAGGTTAAAAGCGTACCGCTTTTCAAGATGACTAAAGTTCAGCTCTCAACACCAATGAGCACTACGCATGCCTGCCTGTAACTCTAAATGACCTGACACCCTCTCCTGGCATCCACAGGTACACACACACACACACACACACACACACACACACTAAATAAATATTATATAATGAAATGAATCTTTTGTAATTAAAAATTTAAAAGTAAGTTGTATAGAATAATAGAAGAGACAGAAAATTATTATTTTCTTGTCAGCTCATGAGACACACATTTATTGAAAAGTTTGCCTTTTCCAATTTGTTTTCAATGTTCCTTCTCACATCATTGTAAGAGGAACAGCTTTGACATTCCCTCTCATTGTCAACTTGCGATGGCCAACTACTGGATTCCTCATCTTCTAGGCTTCGATTATTAAAGTTATGGCTATTATTTTTATTTTATTTGAATGAGTGATTTGCCTTCACATATCTATGGGTACTGTGTATGTGTCCCATGCCTGTGGAGGCCAGAGAAGAACTCTACATCCCATGAAACTGATTCTGAGCTACCATGTGGGCAGGGTATCAATCCATGATCCTCTATGAGAAGAGCAAGAGTTCTTAACCACTGAGTCATCTCTTGAACCGTAACAAAACAATGACCTCTACTTTTGGTTCATTGGCAGCTCCTGGGCTAAATATGTTAGTATTGCCAGTTGCCACCACCACTTTACAACCAATTTCGATCTCAAAAATAGAAAATCTCTCAAACTTGTTTTTTTGTATAACTTCATTTCCATTGTATAAAATGGAAATGATAAGTAACTAGCAAAACTATATAAGGAGGAAAATGTGAATCTAAATGCTATAAATGATAACTAATTAAGAACCTATTCTAGGCAGAAGAGATGGCTCCATGGTTAAAAGCATTGGCAGGTCTTGCAGAGGACCTGCATCTGATTCCCAGCACCCACACTGCAGATCACTAATGTCTGTAACTCTCATTCCAGAGAGCTCCAACTCCCTCTTCTAACTTCCTCTATCACTAGGCACATATGTGGTGACTCATATGTAGGCTAAAGAATACATGTAAAATAAATAAACAAAGAAATAACAAGTAATTAACAAAAATAAGTAAAATGTAAAAGAGCCTGTTCTGATACCAAAGAAGAAATTTAGATTTCTCCTGCAACAACCTATCATAACTTGGCTCTCTGGATTCAACCTAATTCAACCTTGTGACCAAATGAACTCTTTGTTGCAGCATATAGAAATCAAAGTAAGTCATATTATTTCATTTTCTTGTGTTACACACACACACACACACACACACACACACACATCTGTGTGTAGGACTGCGAAATTCAAACTAGACTTTAACTTCAGTCCTCACCAGTGTTAGGCTTATAGGCATGTCTCGTTCCTGGATTTGTCCATATTTTTATGGATAAACATACATCTTCAAATGTCTCTCTCTCTCTTTCTCTCTCTCTCTCTCTCTCTTTCTCACACACACATATATACACACACACACAATTATTGTGTTCAGAAATTTTTCCTTAGTCACTGCTTTTCAAGGTTTCTGACAATATTGTTAAAATAATTGATCAAAATTATATTATTATGTGGCTCTGAAACAGAGTGTGAGTCACAGTGATTGGCTCTCCAATGGTCTTTATTCCCTATGGTATTGGAACTAGAGCCATACTGTCTGTCCTTTATTCATATAGACTTGTCTAATGTCCTATAATGTTTTAGTAACTCTCCTTCTGCATGTAGCTGTCCTCTGGCATAGGCAGGTTCCCTCAGCTCTCACTCCTTCTATAGAATGACTCAGAAGTTTTCTGTCTCTCAGTTTCCCTCGAACATCAGGCTCCAGTCATTCTGGCAATAACCAACTCTGCGCTCGACCTTTGTTAAACTGGCATTCTAACTAACCTCCTAACTAACTGGAATTCTAATTCCCTAACATCCTAAATTCCTGACTGATGTTCTAAATAACTTCCTAACTAACCAACCAAACAACTAACTAGCAGATATTCTAATTTCCTGGCTGACATTCTAAGTAACTTCCTAACTAACTGACATTCTAACTAACATCCTAACTGATATTCTAACTTCATGACTAACTGACATTCTAACTATCTTCCTTACTAACTAACTGGCATTCTAACTAACTTCCTGACTAACTAACTGATATTCTAACTAACTGACAATCTAACTAACTGATATTCTAACTAACTTCCTGACTGACATTCTAACAAACTTCCTGACTAACTAACTGACATTCTAACTAACTGACATTCTAACTAATTTCATGACTAACTAACTGACATTCTAACTAACTGACATTCTAACTAACTTCCTGACTAACTAACTGACATTATAACTAACTGACATTCTAACTAACTTCCTGACTAACTGACATTCTAACTAGCTTCCTCACTCTCCAAAGCTTGTTTCCAGAAATCATCTCCAAATAACACCTTCCACCAGAATTCTACACTGTTTTCTTCCTAGGGAAATTCAACTAAGACATTGTCCAGAAACACTTTTTCAGTTTAATATTTTATATAACTTTATAAAGTAGAAACTTTTCTTTATTACATAGGTAAGGAAACTGAGAGTCAGATGATTTCCAATTCTTTAATTTTAGAGTGGGAAACTGAAAAAAAAATGATCTATCAGAAACTAGACACATTAGGTTCTACTTTTGTTTTCTTTCTCTACTCATTTGATTTTTCTCTTTTAACATTGGTGATAATGAAGCTCTCCTATCAGGTGTGGATGGAACCCTTGGTTCCAAAGTCAGCTCTGTCAGACTTCACGTTTCTCTCCAAGAGATCATGAGCTCACCCATGGGGTACAAGTGCAATGCCGGCAGCCTGCTGACCTCCAGGATAATCAGTATTCCATGAAAAAAAATCAGAAAGCAGTCCCAAACAATACATCAAGCAAAATTCCACTCCTCTTCATGTATTTCATAGCAAAAGGTAGAAGTTTATGCAGAAAATGAAAGAGACAGCGCATTAAAGTGAACAATTTCACAAGATATCCTAGTGCTAAGAATAAGATGTTATGGTTATAACAATATTAGCATTGTTTAACTTATGCTCTATAAGCCCTAGTAAACTAAGTATTCAGGCATATTATGAATTGGAGTATAAATTGGTAGGAAATTTGTCTGAAAATTTATCTGACATTTTATAATGGGTGATTTAGCTTAGATCCTAATTTTTCCTCATAATTTCTTTTTAAACTATTTTATTATCATATATTTAAGCACAACGTAAGTAGCTTCACTTTAATCTTTAATCAGCACTTTCCCCTATGAAGTGAGTAAAATGTATAACTCTCTCTCTCTCTCTCTCTCACACACACACACACACATATATTTGTATATAAACAAAAATGTAATTAAAATACTTTAAAAAACATTCAGGTTTGAGATTCTGGAGGCTATAGCATCATATAAGATATAATACACCAAGTACTAAAAGATATATGACTTATAATATATGTATCAACTATATTAATAAATATAAAAAAGGACAAGAAGAGACATAACAAGTGATCAGTGACTATAATTGATAGTAGCTTTATAACCATGTCCCTCTGCCTTTCCATTTCAAAATCTCCAATTTCAGATAAATCTTTGGAGTGGTTTGGTTGATGAGTATGTGCTAAACCAAGGACCTTATGAAAAATCATAAAAGTATTTGTTTTGTGGTTTCTATTAGGGTATAACCGACATGATCACAAGTAGAGGAGCCACAGTCACATTTCTGGCAATGCTTTGCTTCCTGAATTGAGAAAAATGAGGTGCACTGTGAGTGCCAACTGCCTTTTGTCATCTCTAAGAGTTGCAATAGACGACATGTCACAAAATAGAAAACTACTGTCCAGGGTAGTCCTGTGGTGACTCGGCTTTGCACTGCTTCCCTACACTGTGGACCTTTTAACAATGCTACCCGGAATGCTGTAAATGCGTGGATAGTGTTTGTTTGGGAAGATGAAACCGACTCAACAGGACTATCTCAGTAAGAAGAAAAAGTGGAAATTTTGAAGAAAAGCAACAAGGAAGCCAAATGTATTTTTGATTACGTGTAAACCACACAACTAACAAAAACATTATCAATAGGAACAGAAATCGGGGATTTGACTTGTAAAATTTCCTTCCTTCTGCTGTTGCATTTTGTCTTTGATAATGGACTGTAGATCATGACAACTCTGGCTATATATGTGGATGTCTGTATGAATGGAGTTGGATACCCGGTTTGTAGACATATTGTTGTCTCAAACAAGTGATGAGTTGTGTCACTGCCCTTACTTGCCTTGTAATAATTCCTTCTCCATCATCCGTCTCCTTCCATCCTCAGATATAGAGTCACTAATTCAGGGTACTTTGCTCTAGGAAAATACAGTTTCCTTGTGATCATAGATGAAGCACAGAAATTAGTTGAGATTGTCTAGGTTCACACTACTGCTATTGGAATCATGGATCGAAATCTAGTTTCTTTACATTTCTCTCCAGAACATGTTCAGTAATCTTTTTCTATGAGAGAAATCCTTCATCCAACAAAGGCACCATTTTGAATGCTCCCACCTGTCTCATAGCTAGGCAAAGAATTTTTCAAATTAAACCAAAGTTTAAAACTTATGCTTGATTTCAAAATTTTCTCAACAGCCTTATTAGTACTTAATGCTTTAACAGTATATGACCAGTTCCATACCAAGAGACACAAAAACATGCAAGAGGATTTTTTTTTATTCTCCGATAACAGAGAACACATTGATGTATTAATGCATCTGTTCAAGGAAAAGGTAAAGTGTCAAGGGAGAGGAATCTGCCGAAAATTCCTCAGGAGATAACGAGTAGAGGTAGGCCAGGAGGACTGGGGAGAGGTAGCATGCTGCTTAAACAAGAACTTAAAATATATCACAGTCTTCCAAGGACAATTTTATGAACCACAGAATGGCACACAGGCATAGAATGGGATTTCGGTTTAACTATGTCAAATTTGGAAAATGCTTACGTCACTGTTCTACAAGAAGGACCTAGTTAAGTGTTTTCTGCTGGACAGTCTGGGCTGACATAACTGGGGTAGAATAAGAGGAAAAGCTGCCACTGAGCTCTCATTGTCAAGAATTGGGCTAAAGTGAGACACAAAGACACATTTTAAGTTTTAGTTAATATGCCTAAGAGATCCATGAAACAAAATGTCTCCGGTCTGCAAGCCTCCAGCTCAAGGACAGATAGTTCCTGAAATGGTGGAGGCTATTTTTTATGGGAGATAAAAAGCCACCTGTTTTCACTCCCCTATACAAGTGAGTTTGACCCAGCGGTCTGCAATGATGTGCTTGATCGCCTATGGGCAGGAGGGACATAGGCAGGAAATATGTCAGGATATATTTTTACCCTGATTGGACCTGATGGGAAATACAATATATTTGGGTTTTCCTCCCTTAGCCCAGGCCATACTTGATTCTGGGCCATTTCCTGGGAACCTGGGTATGGACCTGGCCAGAGCCCATCCACCTGGCTAGTATTTAATTAAAGTTTGCTTCAAATTTGGCTTTAAACTGTGGTAGTAGTCTTATTCTCAGTCGGCAGGAGTAACACGAACTGTAAGAAGCAGTATTAAACAACTAGATAAGATTTTAAATGAGACAATGGGATGATAAGAAAGCAAAACCACTCTCCAAAGAAAAATATTGACTACATGAGAAACAATAATCACAGATTAATTTGAAACTAATGGAAACAGTAACCCCTTCATCTAAATATGGAAGGCAACACAAATCCAATTTTCAGATAACAACAAATATTTAACTTCAAAAACTCTCCCAAGTAAAATTCAACTTTATAATATAAATTTTAAAAAGTAGAAAGATAACTACAGTCCTAACAAAAACAGAAAGAAGTAAATGACGACAGAAAAAAAAAATGGACTTTGAAAAGACCTAAAAAGAGAAATATTAAAATGCTTAGTAAACCTAAGAGTTATTTCTAAGAGAAACATAATTAGCAATTAGCAATAAGAATCAGTATTTGTTCTGAGAAATTTATTAATAAAACAACAAATAAAATATAAATACATAACTTTAAAAAAAATAAATTAAATTCTTCAGTGTTAATATATTTCAAAATCTAGGGTAAATAAATACTGTCCTAATAAAATAGATATCAAAGTGAAAAGAAAATAATTGCTTCATATTTAAAGAAAGAAACATTAAATCTTACCAGAATTATAGAACCAGATCATGGAATATAAGAAAATTATTTCTCTCCTTATTTGTTCTCTGATAAAAATCTAAAGGTCGTGATGTGTTTTGTTAGTAACTCAAATTATTTATAAAAGTACAAAAATATGCATGAAAATATATGTGATGCTTTTTATCCCAGTTCACTTTACATTAGAAAGGCCATTTCTCCCAGCTAGGAAAGCACATATACAAACAAGGTGGTGGTAGTTTGGATTCTCTGTATTCATCCTTCATGTGTAACATGGTTGTTGGATATATGTGTGCATCTGTGTGTCCTGTGGAAGGTTTAACTACGTCAGATATCTGCTAACTCTGCTATCAACAGCTGAAAGACTGTGATTTTGAACTAGAAGATTCGAAAATGCTTTAAAAACAATCTCACATTTACTATCAGACTCTCCTAAAACTGATGGTCAGCTGTTTGTATTATGTGTGAGATAATAACTCACTCAGTTTCTATCCTTTTATGAGGGAAGCCCTATCTACCTCCTATAACATCGGTACATTAGAAAGTAACAAATGACAGTCAGTTAAAATACAAACATGAGATTCCATGGAATCAAAAGCATCTCTACTGTATAATGTGGAGTATCTATGGCTAACAATGTGGGAAGGGGCTGAGTGGGCCAGTGAGGCCATGCCAAGGGACTACCTTGACATGATATGAAAGGATCAGCCTACTGAAAGTTACCTTAAAAATCAGCCCACCAGACTTGCTCCAAAGTCATTTCATTCTCTCTTAAATAACCACAAAAGATTATCACCTTATTTCTTCAAGCTATGAGACTGACAAGAATAAAATGCATGATACCTACAGATGCTGAGAAGTGTGTGGCAATAAGCGCTTGAGTAACTTGACAGATTCTCGCTTAAACCAACTATCTGGAGAGTAACCACACAGAGAATTTGTTTGAGTTTTTATAAAATGTTCTCAATATTTCCCACCAGTGACCTTGCCAAATTCTCCCATCAGTGATCTTGTTTTATTTTGTATGGAAATTTTTCTTTTGTTTTAATTTTAATATAATTACATCATTCTCCCCTTCCCTTTCTTTCTTCCAAACCCTCGCATGTACCCCTCCTTGTTCCTGTTAAAGGCCTCTTTTTACATTGATTATTGTTGCATGCATTTATATTTAGGAACATATAACCTCACACTGTATGTTATTTGTATGTTTTTTTCAGGAATAATTATTTGGTATTGGATAGCCAATTGGGGTGCTCTTCCCTGAAGAAGACTATTTGTCACACTCTCAGTATTCCTTAGTTGCTTGTGGTTCTTAGTGTAGGGTTACTGCCTCAGCCCATTTTTCCATGTCTATTGTTGTGGTCCTTGTTCCTTACTCAGCCCTGTTGTTAAGATTTTATGGGTGTAGCATCTGACATTACTACGAGACACAAACTTTCAGTGAAATCCCTGATACCCTGATTCTTATCAAGGAGGGGGTTCTTTCCACCTGCTCTTCAGCAATCTTCTATTAGCCTTAGTTGAAGAGCCGTTTAGTAGATGTATCTTTTGGAATTATGCTACATAACTCAGAATTTTTATTGGTTTTAATTTTCTGTAATAGTCTTCAACTGCTTAAAAGAAAAGTTTCTTTCTTTTTGTATTGATTTTTATTGAGCTCTACATTTTTATCTGCTCCCCTCCCTGTTTCTCCCCTCCCCTTCAACCCTCTCCCAAGTTCCCCATGCTCCCATGGTTCTCACTGTTGTCTAAGTTCTCTGGGATTTGGGTTGATTTTCTTTGTTTTATGTTTAAAAACCACTTATGAGTGAGTACATATGATAATTGTCTTTCTGGGTCTGGGTTAACTCACTCCATCCATTTGCCTGCAAAATTCAAGATGTTGTTATTTTTTTTTCTGCTGTGTAAATGTACCACATTTTCCATTTCCATTGTGTAAATAAATGTACCACATTTTCCTTATCCATTCTTCAGTAGAAGGGCATTAGGTTGTTTCCAGGTTCTGGCTGTGACAAACAATGCTGCTATGAATATAGTTGAGCACATGTTCTTGTGGCAATACAAAAGTGGTATTACTGGGTCTTGAAGAAGGTTGTTTCCTAACTTTCTGAGAAATCACCACACAAACATTCAAAGGGGCTGTACCTGATTGCATTTCTACCAGCAATGCAGGAGTGTTCCCTTTACCTCACAACCTCTCCAGCATAAGTTGTCATCAGTGTTTTTGATCTTGACCATTCTTACAGGTGTAAAATGGAATCTCAGAGATGTTTTGATTTGCATTTCTCTGATGATTAAGGATGTTGAGCAGTTCCTTAAGTGCCTTTGATGAGGAATGAGGACTATACTCATCTATGGGTATAAGGACAAATATTTAGAGTGTAGTTAGGGATTGTGCTAGTTTAGTAAAGTGGCAGTTTTAAGTTCTCCAAGACCCATGACTTCACTAGCCCTGGATAGCTGAATAGATTTCCAATATCAGGCATGATTTCCCTCTGGATAATCAGGTCTTAAGTCCCATTATAGAGGTTAGTTACTATCTTACTATCAAGGTATTTATTCCACTACTGAACCCTTAGAGTTATCGAGAAACGCTGGTTGTGTTGTTCTTCATATGTTTCAAACTGGGTAGAACTGTTGGCTGATTCCCTCCTTTGGATGCATATATGACACCTTCCGGTAACATAAAAGTCAGTTCTCAAAGATGAGGCATTCAGTTCAGTTCCAGCTCAAGGGCCTCCAGGTCCTATGTTTGATGTGTATTGGTGTCTTAAGCAGGAGAAATTTACCTTCTACCTATGAGGGGTAACCAAGGGCTATAGCAATAGTCTAGCTCTTAGATAACTCTAACCATCAATTCAAAAGAGGGCTTTTCATGCCTGGTGTGGGAGCTTTTGTTAGGCAGTCTTTGGTTCTTGGAAGGGGGATTGTTGACCTAGATGTGACATTTTATTTAAAGTTTGTATGTATAGTTACATATACATACATATATATGTATGTATAGTATGTATATATACAGACTTATAAATGTTATAAGTTCTTGGTTTTAGGTAAGCTCTTAACAGTATTATTTCTTGTAACTTTTAAAGACATTTTTACTGCTATTTTCCCCCTTTCACAATATAAAAATAACATTCATGTAATGCTGAATAGTGAAGGAATTGACTGATGTTGTATGAAATTTACATTAAATGCATATCATCACATTAAAATAATGATGTAAATTGATTTTGATTAACATGCAAACCTAAGTACTATGTACTGCTGTTCAAATACATTATCAAAAATAGATATCTATTTGTAGACACATGTAGAAAAAGAGAAAACTATGCAGCTATAGAGATTCATGGGGCAGCTTAGTTTATAAGTGTTTGTTGTAGTCATAGGAAGACCTGGGTTTGATCCTCACCAGTCATATATAAAGTTCAGGACTGGTTGAATATGACCACAAGTGTAGCTCAGGGGAGGCAGAGACATGAAGATACCCACAGCTTGCTGGCCTGTTAACATTAGCCTACCGGGACAAGCTCTAAGCTGGTTTCCAAAGATAAGCTGCATGGTACTTCCTAAAGAATGACTCCTGAGCTTTTCTTCTGATCTCTACATGTCCATATACCTACTCTCATGCACTCTGTGTGTGTGTGTGTGTGTGTGATATGTGTATGGTATGGAGTGTGTGTCTGTATGGTGTGAGGAGTATCTGTGTGTATATGGTATAGTGTGTGTATATGTGTGTGTGTGTGACTTTGTGTGGGTTTATGGTGTGTGGGGTATATGGGTATGAGTATACAGTGTGTGGTATGTGTATATGTATGTTTATATGTGTGTGATAGTGTGTATGTGCGTAAAATGGTTATTATCTTACTATGTTGGGATTATAGTAAATTTAATAGAGCTTCATTTTCTAATATTTACACATGCAATCACTAGTAAAACAATAATATTATTCTTATTTTCATAAGACAATGAGTACTTTATAGCAAGATTTAAATGAAAATGATGTCATACAATCAGAGACTCTAATCATATTGAAAGCATAGCTATAATTCTCAGTTTCCTAGTAAAGTAGCATAAATAGCCAAATAACACTATCTCTGAAGTCTTAAGAGTATTCATCATGAGTATATACTTATCATATGCTACTCTGAGTACTCAACCATTTTTTCTGGGAAAAGAGCTGTGGGTAGAGATAAAGAATATACAATGCTGAGAGAATGTGTCTCCATGTATATTTAAATCTCCGATTCACACTGTGTCTGTGTTAGAGCTTACATATTGCACACCTCGGTATCTTCATTTTCTCCAAATATTGTTAGGTCAGTTCTACACACTATGACATGTGAGTATATACAGGTCCCTTTTCCAAATCCCTATTTGTCTGGAATATATCTTAAATATGAGGTAGGTATTTGCAACACCAAGTCACATTAAAAGGTTCATGAATACACACTTGTGGAAAATTTAGATGTCCAACCTTCAGCTAATGTAACTTGACTATAACCACTGAGGGGTTCCAAGAAACTTAAGCCATAGTATCTGTTATTCAGTGATTATTTGCAATTATGGGTTAAACTCCTAAAGTTCCTCTGTCTTGACTGCATAGCTAAAGAAGTATACTGTTTATGAGAACATGTATCTTCAAGATCTAACCTGGATGCATTTGCAGTGGGATCTTCTGTTAGTCTACACTGCTCACTTCTCCCGAGCCCTTAAATATAACTACACAGAACAGGGGTACATGAGGATTTCACAAGAGATCTGCTTTTACTGGCAATGGAAATGATCTTAGGTGTGTGGGCTGCACTGGTCTGCATTGTCTACAGATCTGTGTCCATTTATGACTTCAACAGCTATCCAATTCTAGGGGCAACACTAAAGTCCTCCCTGAGAAGCGTCACTCTGCCCTCAATTTCAATTCCTCCAACTGTCTTTAAATACCACTTATTTTAATTTCTATCTTCATGGTTCTTGTGTTGTCCTGTTTCTTTACTCCTTAGATAATCTAGAAGAAATATACCTCTAATTTTGGGCTCACAGTTTCCTCAAGATGCACTTTCCTGCTACCTATGCAAGAGTGAGCAGGGAGGCAGTGCCTGGAGCTTTGTACCACCCTCCTTCCTGACATCTGTGTGCTAGCTCCTTGTTCAGTGAGAAGAACCCATGTTCCTTGAGGACCTCATGTAGTTTTATGCTGGCTCTCTGACTGTCTCAGTTGCCTTCAATCCATCTCTCTCTTGCTG
This sequence comes from Ondatra zibethicus, assembly GCA_004026605.1. Lineage (NCBI taxonomy): Eukaryota > Metazoa > Chordata > Mammalia > Rodentia > Cricetidae > Ondatra > Ondatra zibethicus. The sequence goes on along the minus strand of PVIU01010593.1, from coordinate 12,004 downwards.
AGGAGTCTTGCTGATTTCACTGGGGTGAGAAGGATGCATTTCCTTTTGACAAAAGGCACTACCCTTTCCTTTCAAATTGGCAATTGCTGTAGGGCACAAGGGGATTGCAGATGAAATCAAAGGCATTTTCTCCGAAACAGAAAGTAGAACAGAGAAATGCTCATACACAGTGTTTATGTATGTGAGTGCATGCACACGCATTTATGAGACACACACACACACAGAGAGAGAGAGAGAGAGAGAGAGAGAGAGAGAGAGAGAGAGAGAGACAGAGTCAGAGACAGAGACAGAGAGACAAAAAGAAAGGGAGGGAGAGAAGAGAGTTTTCCCTTTCTGAAATCCATATAGTCGTTCTCCTACTTTACCTCAGCCAAATGGCATTTGCATATGTCCTTCTTGGTTCCTGTGAATTACTGTGTGGAATGCTAATATGTGCCTTTATCTAAGTTAATAACTTTAAATTTTTATTAGTCCATGTACTTCAGAAGATTTTTGTGTGTTACAGAGATACTATAATAATCCTAAATATTAATATTAATAATAATCCTAAAATTATTTTCAGCTCCAGTGTTATCTAAAGATCCTTACAAATTATCTACCTTAGTTATTGTCCTTCCATCCAGTCCTTGATATATCTATGCATCCACAGATCTACATATGTGTGTAATATATATATATATATATATATATATATATATAGTAAAATATAGTCATATATATTCCACAGGGTATACGCCTATACAATACTGGAAAAGCGTATTAACACAATTTTTTCTAGGTCTTTTGCATGTAGTTACTTACATGGGGAGAAGGCTAAGTCTCTAGAAGGCAGCACAATGGAGTGGACTTGAGGTTGTCAATCACTGCAGGAACAACGTTGGTTAAAATTTCTCTAGCAATTTTTACTCAGTCCTTCCTATTTTACTGTAATTTTTTTTTAGAAGTACCTCTTTGCTTTAGCAGAGCAGAACAATTGCTCTGAACATACAAATCAGAAAATTTGTTTTCTCCAGCTCCTATCTCTAAGCCCACATCTGACTTTGGCGAGTTTGCAAATACAGTTTTTAATATGGTTGAGCTTAAGGAAAGAAATAGAGAATTGAGCTCTGGAAACATGAAAGCCAATTTTCTCATACTGTGAAATTCAGGTAAGCAACTCAATACATCTTTGTCTTGGTTTCTTCATTTACACAGATGACATATAGATAATGAAGCTAGGTAGATGACAGATAGACAATAGACAGGTGATAGAAATAATGCAGACTACACAAAGGTAGATAACACATGACTAGACTAGATAATGTGGGTAATGACAGTAGCATATTATGGGGTGGCTTAAAAGAAGACACAGGAAAGTGCTAACCTTCAACTGGTACAGACTCAACCCTCTTACGTGTTCCCCTGAGATACACAGGTTCACATACAAGGTGCCATCTCATCGGTAGCTAAAGAAATGTGTACTAGACAAAAACACCACCACCAATATCTGTTAACATAATTGTCTGCCTTGGAAGGTCAATGCAGCTGAAGTCCAGTGATTTCCATTAATGCAGGAAACTAATACTTCTTGGATAAAAACATGTGCATACACACGGACACGCACAGCTGAATGGAGCTGTACTGTCCCAGGTCTGCCCATTCTAGGTCACTACCATCATGATTCTGATTCTGGACCACAGCATGTGCTATTTATTTCCTTCTTTGAATCAAGTAGTGTGGTATTCTTTGTTTGACTTTAAGATAATAACCTTGACCTCATAGTACTAATATGTGGTTCATGTGTTGATATGACAAAATTGTTTAATGTACATTAGAAAGTGGCAATAACTAATTTTTAAATATGCCTTTTGATATTTATAATAGAAAAATTAACTAGATTTGGAGGAACCACTTGGAATTATTGCTCAAAAGAATATATATGCATTCTTGATAAGTTTCAATAGATAAAATTACTTAAATTCATTTGACATGATGCAATGCATCACACAGAGCAAGGTAAAGTGGGTGAGAATCCCTGTAAAGAAGCTGTACACTGATTAGAACTGCAGAGGTGTAGAAAGGTTGGAATGCTGCAGGTCCAGAGGCTAACAACCTTACCTAGGGCTAGATTTAGCCCCCGGAATAGTCATTCCATGCCCACCTCTGCGTATGAACAAGCATCCTGCAAGGTAAACAAAAACCTTTTGGAATCTATGAACCTAGCAGACCACACCTTACTCAAGCCTAAATGTTAAGAATGTCATCACGTGCCGCCCGAGGCCTATAGGAGAGCTCTTTCCATCTTACCGTACATTCCTCTCTCCTGTTTTCACCAATGAATTTTAATTTATGACTCTCTTTGTTCTATAAACTCTTAAAATTTCACAAATCTGCTTCTACATCAGAACACGGAATTTGGAGCAACCTACATGTCTCCTTCTAGGTTACACTCACTCAAATTGACCCCAGCATAAACTTTTAGTTGTTGCAATAAGGGCTGCTTGCTTGGTTCCCAGCTGTTCAGCCCCAAAATAAACACACAGAAACTATATTATTTTAATCACTGCTTGATTAAACAAGCAGTTAGCTCTAACTTCTTATTAGCTAACTCTTACATACTAATTTAACCCATCTCCATTAATCTGTGTATCAGCACATGGCTGTGGCTTACCGGCTAATGTTCTGGTGTCTGTCTCTGTGGGGAGGGCTACATGGCTTCTCTCTGACTCTGCCCTTCTTTCTCCCAGCATTCAGTTTAGTTTCCCCCACCTAGCTCTGTTCCCCTATAGTTTGCTATAGGCCCAAAGCAGTTCCTTTATTAACCAATGATATTCACAGCATACAGAAGGGACTCTCACATCATTTAATCTCTTTAAAGTGAGAGCTGGGCTTATTCGTGTCAACAGGAGCATCAGCTGGGTGGTGCCAACCCAGGGTGGGCAAGTCCTGAGTTGTGTAAGAAAGCAGGCAGAGCAAAGCCATTAAGAAGAGTTCCAACATGGCCTCAGCTTTGGTGTATGCCTAGAGAGAGGCTCCTGCCTTGAACATCTGTCCTGACTTCTTTTATGATATGGATGAGTAAGATTGAATAAATCCTTACCTTGCCAAGCTGTTTTTGGTCATGGCTTTTAGTATTTATAACAGCAACAGACAACAGAACAAGAGAAACTCTTCCTCAGACAGGATGATCACAAAACTTTTGTTTTGGTTTGTTTTGTCCCTTTCTCTATTTCCTCTCCTACATCAGTACCAGTAGCTGCAATCCTGAGCTCAGTCTGGGGCAGTGTGGTCACAGCAGATAGAACACCTGAGGGACCCAGTTCCTGTGGCTTCAACACAGCACATTACTGGATGTTTCACAGCCAGTTTGAGAACCCTGTCGCTTTGCACAGTTCTTACAGCAGTGGCTCTTTGTCCTGGTTGCCCATCACACCACGGGGAGAAATGTTAAGAGATCCCAATCTGGGGTCATCACAAGCCAATTTAATTAGATCTCCTGGTGGTGGTAAGGTGGGGGTGTCAAGTTACATTAAAAGCTCCTCAAATGTAGAGCCTATTTGAGATCTCAAGTAATCCTTATGGAAATAAAATGCCTTGGGAGTTTTACGCCTGTTTTAGGTGAACCCGGCCGGGCAGGCAGACTACACTTACTGAACGCAGGGAGACTTGAGAAGAAAATACTTAATTTGCACTTAATTTGGCCAACTCCCTTAAATCAGAGCAACTCAACAAGAAACAAAGCAATAGCAGTCACCCCTGACGGGTTGCCCACACAGCTCTTTCTAATGAGATGGCCCTTTTAGTTTTTGCACAGGAAGATCTGGTTAAAATGTAGCTTCCTGATCTTTACCCCAACCTCAGGAATCAGAGCTCCTATTGACCAGAGAATTTGCATTTCAACAGGCTTCCCAGAGCATATAAGAATACAAAAGTGTGGCACCGAGGCTTTCGAAGAGATTGCATTAATTAGAGAACTGCAAAATCATTTCATTTGGCAATATATGCTCAGGGTTCTACACCTGGTTGCACAGCAAAGAGACATATAAGCTATCCTTTCTGTGGTTGCAACCCAGGCCTTTGATTGCGGCAGCCACATAGCTAAATTTTTGAAAAGCTGCTTCATATGGGATTCTAAAACCAATCACATGGAGGGCTGGTGCTGTCACTGGGCTGTAAAAATAATAGCGGTGATAAAGAATCAAGAACTAAAAGTGCTAAAGAATCTTCCCTTTGGCCAAGCATCCTTTCCCAAACAAATTCTCCCACATCAAATAGGAAAGGGGAACATTTTCCTGTTGGTTTGTCTTTTGCACACAGAAGGGAACACACATTGAGAAAGCATTCGGGGGCAGTGGCCACTCTAAACGTTCTTTATTCGGTTCAGAGACCAAAGCCTCCCCAGGCATTATTAAACAAATTGATGAACACTAAGGCTGGATTTAAAGGCAAGAAAAATGCTGCAGGAACTGAAATCCATTGATTCTTCATTGAAAACTCTTGTAAGTAAAGACCCAGGAACTGACTTCATGGATTCTCATGTGCCGGCGATAGTATTTACATCTCAAAAGGCCACTCCGCAGCAGCACTCTCAGCGAGCCTGGCTATTGAGGATTCCCGAATGAGCACAGGATGAAATGCAACTTAATTCTGTCTGCTGAGTGAAGAGAGAGGTTTCACAGTCCACCCTGCTGGGTGCTGTGCCTGGTGAGGCAGCTCTTATGTGAACAAATGCAAACGCAAGCCAATTACCACTGTAACCACCTGGTTTGCTTTTCAGCAGAACTTAGAAGCAATGCAAAATGAACTCTGGGTTCTTATTTGAGGCCCCAAGTTAACACTGGAGGATCTTTCTTCCTGCACTTGTAGGGTAGAAGAGATTCCCAGAACAGCCACTCTATGACTCTATTTCCCACTCAGCTGGTGGCTACTAGAACTTACACTGGAGAACAGGAGACTATAAAATGCCCTGTGTCACCGCATTCTTTTAAGTGACAGGAGGGAAAAATAAAGAGCCACCTGCCACTCAAAAAGCAAAGGAAATGCAGAGTGTGTTTTTGCTCAGCATGTGTGTCTGCTACAGACCGAAACAACCCCCCAGTCCCTGGTAGGAAGACCATGAAGCTCCCACCTATCTCAAGACTGTGATTGGCTTCAAAACTCGGTCATTCCTCACTCTAATAAGCACTTCAAAAGTAAATCAAAGGCCATTAAAATGGTCTGATGGTCTGACGTTGAGCTTGCTTCCCCAAGCAAACCATAAAGGGCTAAAATTTACAACATTTAGCAAGGAGAGGGAGGAGGGTGCTAAGCTTAAAAATGAATTTATTGGCTTGTTTCTTATGCTTGTTTTTTTTTTTTCTTCCCCTGGGAAGTGATAAAGTAAAACTGCTGGATGTCGTGATGCACTGCTAAACTCCTAGTTAAGTTTCGTATCATTATCCAAGCTATTCTGGATTTCAGTGGAGTGATTTATAAGGATATGCTGGTGAAAACTCGGGAAAAACTTCCCACTTTAAGTAAAGGGGCCTGAGGCTATTTGACCAATAGACGATTGTGGGATGCCAGCAGTGAGATAAAACCCGCGCACCCCCACCTTCACATTCGAAATGCTGCAGGATGGAGCCCAATAGGACAGTGAAATAAACTAGGGCTCATGGCAGCCGACCTGTCATTATCTAGGGTGACCTTTGATAAGCCCTTTATAATGTCTAGACCATAGCTTCAACAGTAAAATACATGGCTAGCTAGCATTTCTAAGGAACCCAGCCCTACAGCAAAGGCCTTGCTCCCCTGGCACTTTTAATCCTTCTGGACTCTCTTCCTCGCCAGACCCCGAGCTTTAGGCACAGGAGTTGTCTTGTGGATTTATCAGTTGGGACTGGACTCCACAACTCTGCATTCTAATAGGTTATGGTTTTCTGTAATGGTCTCCGCTCAGCCCTACAAACATATACATATATGTAAATTATATGAACTGAGAAAATTGCATTTATATATCGAGAAATACCCTAGTGGGCTCCCGCTTGAGTACACACACACACACACACACACACACACACACACACCAAGAAAAGAGGTCATGAATTCTAAGGTGTTCAAGGGGTATAGAATACATAGGAGGGTTCGGAGGGAAAATAATGATATGATTATATTGTAATCTTAAACAATCACTTAAAAACCCCAAGATAGTCTCATAGGAGACTTCAAGGTGAGGAATGTATGTTAATTAAAGACAATTGGAAGCATTTACATATCAGTTTCACATTCCTTGGTCATGGCTATTCAATCCCTTCCAATGTGGTTACTGCCAAGAATTGTGTTCACTAGACAAAGAAGCAAAAATGATGTCAAATATAAGATTTTTATATTGTATTTCAGCTCGGATCCAGGAAAAGAAAGTGACTGTTCTTTATTTTGATTTTTTATCAACAAATACAAAGATTCAATTAAGAAAAAAAAAGACTGATCTTGGAAATATTAATGGTCTCTTTCTCTGCCACAGGCTTATCATCTGGGCCAACCTGATATCAGTCAGTGATCTCAGTACATACATGAATGACTTGTGTGAGACCCCCTGTCACAGGGCATCACAGGGGAGTGGGGACTGGAGAAAGCAGCACCAGAAAAAATATGTGACAAAAATGGACTGGAAACCCTTGCACATCTGGGCTACAATGTAACAAACAGCATGTACAACAAACCGACTCTACACAGACAGGAACAAAAAAAAAAAAAAAAGCAAGAACTGTGTAAGGAGCCATAAAGGATCTTGAGCTGTCTGAAGCAGTGCTTCTGAGTACACACTGCCCCAGCTCGCTAGCTTACTCTCATTCTCAGGATTATCATTGTCAAAACATTCTATCTCTACACCTATTTTTTTAATTCATGAATATATTTCTTTTGTTTTATGTGTATGAGTGTTTGGCTTACATATCTGATTATGTACCACATTCATGGTTGGAGCCTGAGGGGTTCAGAAGAGGGATAATGGGTGTCATGGAATTGTATGATTGTGATTCATAATGTGAGTGCTGAAGCTTGAATCTATGTCCTCTGTAAGAATAAGTGCAGTGCTCTTAAGCACTGACTGAGCAGTCTCTATGTATCCATGTACATAAATGTAATTGGCATGTCTTGGAACCCCAACTCCCAAATCATGACAGAGAAACTTATTATTAATTATGAATGCTTGGCCTTAGCTTAGGCTTGTTTCTATCTAGCTCTTTTTTAACATAATCCATTTCTATGTATCTACATGCTGCCCTGAGGCTCGTTAAACTCAACTACATACTGGCCATCTGCTCTCTTGGTTCCTTCATGTCCGGCTGGATAGTCCCTCACTGGCTGACTGGCTTCCCCTTTCTCTCTGCCCACAAGCCCTGACTATCCCTCCTTTGCTTTGCTATTGGTCATTTAGCTTTTTATTAGACCAATCAGGTAGGTGCCTTAGGCAGGCAAGGTAAAACAACAACACATTTTTACATAGCTAAACAAATACATCATAAACAAATGCAGCACATCTTTACATAGTTAAATAAATATTCTAGTCCACAACACTACTCCAATGTATTCATTGTCCCTCTCATGTTTCTGTAATACTTGCTCCCCTAATTTAGAAAGACTTCTCCTTAGACTTTCTAACATGGATATTTGTCTCCTCTTTCCTCTTCCCAGCATACTCCCCTACAGTTGGACCTATCTTCTCTTCTCCCGACACATGTGGCTTCATTAGACACTCTCTTCCTCGTGTCCACTCTAGTCACAGTAGAGTCATTTTAGTTTCTCTTTCTTGAAATGCTTCTTAGCTCCCATGCTTATTCCTCTTTCTAGAACTCTGTACCTTCAGAATTCTTTGTACCTTCATTTCTAGTTCTTTTTTTGGTGTGTGTGTGTGTGTGTGTGTGTGTGTGTGTGTGTGTATGTGTGTGTGTTGCGGATCGCACTTGGGGTCTTGTACACACTACGTAAGGTCTTAACTACTGATCTACTGTCCAACTCACATTTTTCTTTATGCCCTACTTCATAACATCAAACAATATACTTCAGCATTTCTTTATTGAAAGTCTTTCTTGTCGTGTCTGTCTAGATAGAATACTCTCACCACAGAATCTTACAAAATAGATCTGTTCCTTTGAGTAATTACTTTTGTATTGTATTATTCCTAGTTTTTCTTATTCAAGCAGACTCTCTTCTTGTAAAAATATAATATATTTAGACCTGAATCCATTTCTGGTTCTGCTCACTAATACCTGTTCAGCAGAAGACATCAGGCAGATTTAGGAGCAAATTGGGTTGACCTGTATTGATTTCAATGTTGTCATTTCTCTGAACATCCTGATTATCATTCAAGATCCAGCTTTTTGCTTCTAACTCATGATTATGATCTGCATTTGAGATATTAGTCCCATAAAATCCCACATATTAATCCTTTGAACAAAGAAAAATCCAACTTTTTATTTAGCTCTTTCTCAACTAAACTATTATGTTTTCAAAGATGGTTCCATTCCCACTGAATCTCACAAAAGACTCTCATCATTCTGCATCAAGTCAATTCTGACTTCTGCCTTCAAAAAACTATTCCAACACAAGGTGAATTTTGTCTTTGTTTACTTTTTAAAAACATTTTCCTCAGCAGACTCTAAGCTTACTAGGGAAAGGAGTTCCTCCATCATATTATAATTATTACCAACACCAAGCCTTGCAGATCATATGATATAAAGTAGGTCCTTTTCTTTTTCCTTTTTTTAATTATTTATTTTTATTTCATATGCATTGTTGTTTTCATGCTTCTAAGCCTGTGGAGGGTGCCAGATTTTCTGAAACTGGAGTTCCAGTTGTGAGCTGTCACATGTGTTCTGGGAACTGAACACAGGTCCTCTAGAAGAGTGACCAGTGCTCCTGACTGATGAGTCATCTCTCCCCTAATGCATAGTAGATGCTTAGTAAATACCATGTCAGAGGTATTACTTCAACTAATTGCATATTATTCTGGTCTCCTTTAACATCGTAGTTCAACGACTTCTGAAGGAAGAAATCATATATCTTGCTTTTTTGGCATATACCCCAGAGTATTAAACCTAGAGTTAGAAAAGGTTGGGGCTTCTTAAATCAAGAGGTCAGGTAGTTTTTCTCATGCACAGCTACTGTGTGTTCTACTCTATGACTTTCTGGGCTGCCACATTCTAGGTATGCATAGTATGCCCCACTATGACAACTCAAAATGTCTCTGCCCATTCCAAATAATCTCTGCAGGCAAAATATGTCCCATTCCCAACAGTCTGCTACACACCAGTAGGTTTAACATTTTAATCTAATTGCTGTTGATTAATGGATTTTAGCCTTGGCCATGTTCTAAAGTATCCCAAAATCTCATAGAGGAATTTTCCCAGCCAATGTGTAGAATAAACATCTAAAAATATGAGTGGTATTCACTTCCAGTGTTAGGGAGCATAGCCAAACTGGCCAGGAGCCTGTGCTAACTTCTTCTTTGGTAACATCTGTCAATAATCACAGTTCCTTCTGAACATCATTGGAGAACTAAGTAAACTGGACAGATGAATAACCTTGGTCAAACCTGGACATTTACTAGACACATATAAATGTATTTTCTCATCAATTAGTAAGTGTGCACATGTGTGTGTGTTCATTGATCCAAGAAATGAGTATGTATAACACACACACACACATAGGAGAGAGAGAGAGAGAGAGAGAGAGAGAGAGAGAGAACACAGAGGGGTTAATGAGAGAGCACAGGGGACAATGTAATACAAAACAAATGATATAATTTGGCAGAATGGTCAATTTCTGGAGATGGAGATATTTAAAGAGTCTTTACAAGGAGATATTGGTGTGATACTTTGTCTGCTGTGGGACAGTGGTCTTGTACCCTGTAAAGATTTGTCACTTATATTGGTTTAATAAAATGCTGATTGGCGAGTAGCCAGGCAGAAAGTATAGACAGGGCAACCAGAACAGGAGAATTCTGAGAAGAGGAAAGGCTCAGTCTGAAGTGGTCACCCAGGTTAAGAGGAAGCAAGATGAAAATGCCTCACTGATAAAAGGTACCAAGCCACATGGCAGAAGAATTATGGGTTTATGTAAGATGTAAGAATTAGTTAATAAGAAAGCCTGAGCTAATAGGCCAAGCAGTTTATAATTAAAGTAGGCCTCTGTGTGTTTCTTTGAGACTGAATGGCTGTGGGACTGGGTGGGACAGAAATCTCTGTCAACATTTGTCTGTCTCAGTGGGATAAAATAAAGTATTTATTTACCAAGTCGTATTTAGTAAGTATGACATACTTATTTCACAATTTTTCATTTTTTAAATAATTTTTGGTTTTTTCAAGACAGGGTTTCTCTGTGTGACAGCTCTGGCTGTCCTGGAACTTGCTCTGTAGACCAGGCTCACCTCAAACTCACAAAGATCCACCTGCCTCTGCCTCCCGAATGCTGGGATTAAAGTCATACAACACCACTGCCAAGCTGGTACGACATATTTAAACTCGAGTTTTCTGATTTAAAATTTTTGCACCATACCCCCTCCCTACATTCCACCAACTGCTAACAAAACCACCTAATACTGCATTCCTCCTCCCTTAGCTGCCACTGGTGGTCCCTTTTTTCTCTTAAACTCTCTCTCAGTGTGGTCTATAGTGTCTAAATGATGTTTGCCTATGTGTATGTAAGTGTGTGCATGTGTGTGTGTGTGTGTGTGTGTGTGTGTGTGTGTGTCTGTGTGCATACAACATTCAATACATTCTCTCTGGCATACTTGTTTAGGGATGTTGGTGGTGTGACACAGTGAATACCACGGAACTATCCATTAAACAGATCTTAGTTTTAGCTCTTTCCTCTGCTTTACCCTCTTCCCCATACCTCTCCTCTTCACCAACACACATACATACTCAAACACAAACACAAAGTCACATTTCATGAACAGATCAGGAATAGCAGACCAGGAAAAGAGAGATTAACCATCCTGGTTTCCTGGCCCATTCCAGCCAATACCAACCCTTCACTCTTGTTATCTCTATGTGGCTAGTCACATGGCACACTCACAAAAGCATTCAGTTTAAAAGATAAATTACATAGCAGTGTTACACATGGCTCAAGTTCCACAATGCACGTGATTGGCCCACTGTGTTGTCAGCATTCAGGTGTAATTGGGTTTATCATGGCTTTATATTTCCACCCTACACACTTTTCATTATATTAGCAAGGTTTTCTGGGTAGCTACCAAATTCTCCTCCCTGTTCTAAGGCTACAAGATTACTTCCCCCAAAGAGCTTTACTCTTACCCTATAATTACCCCCCAAACAACCCTGCTATGAAAGAGAACAATGACCACTGGACAAGAAAAGCATACAGGGAGCCTTAGCTACAGGAAGCCACAGCCCATTCACACCCACATCTGTAACCACTGTGATGGGCAAGAGGGAGGAGTAGCTTGAAACAGGGTCTTTGTGTCTGTCTTCCTTAAAAGTGTGTTCTTTGGGAGCAATCTTCCCTTGCTTCTGTGTATAATTTCTGGCAGGTTTCTGACGTTCCATTAAATCTTATGTAATAGATAGTCCCACAGTCACTTTAAATCACATGCACTGTCTTAATTCACGAAATAAATGCCCCATTGAAGATAATAACAAACAGCCTGTATTCGACTGTATTAAATTCATCAGGCTTATTTCTTTTTTTTTTTAAACCTGAATACTTAATTTTATTTATTTTTTTCCATCCATTGTTTTGTTTTATTTTTTCCATTCAAGAACATAATTAAAGAAATAAAATTTTTACCTTTCTTCCCCTTCTCCCGGACCCCTCCCACTACCGCCCCACCCCTCCTCCCTCCCCCTTCTTCCTTGAAAGAGGGCATGGTGCCCTGCCCTGTTGGAAGTCCAAGGCCCACCCCCATCCCTCCTGGCCTAGGAAGGAGTGCATTCAAAAAGACTCGGTTCTCAAAAAGATAATACATGCAGAAGAGATAGGTCCTGGTGTCATTGTTGATGGGTTCTCCATCTGCCAACTTTCA